>WNWK01035877.1:0-19507 GCA_009830355.1 Cherax destructor | reverse complement strand
AACACAAAAGTGCAGTGGCCCAAGACTGTTTAACTGCCTCCCAGCATACATAAGGGAATTACCAATAGACCCCTGCTTCAAGAAGGCTTTGGAGACAGGTTAACCTGGAGCCCAGCTGCACTTTATAGAAAGCTGCTTGTTACAGAGCTTTTGGGCAAATTAGGTCAGTTTTGTTCCAGGATGCGACCTACACCAGTCCACTAACACCCAGGTACCTATTTTACTGATGGGGCATAACAACCGGTAAAGAAACACACCTAATGTTTTTTGGAATCGAACCCAGACCCTTGGAGGTGAAGCGAGGCTTTAGCCCGGCCACGGGGCTGGATCTTGGACAGATAAATTTCGGGGATAAAAACCCAATAAAATCTTATCTTAAACTACCGTATTGCCAGTGAAACAAGAAAAATCTATGAATGAAGGTCATCTACTCTCTCTCACTTTACTCTACTCACTTTTTACTCTACTCCCCTATTTTCTCTACCACTATTATTACTACTACTACACTATTACTACCACTCTATTAATACTACTACACTACTATTAATACTACTCACTACTATTACTACACTACTATTATCCCTCACTCTTCCCTTTCCTCGTTCCTACTTCTGTTCTTCTGCTTTTTCTAGCTTTGTTATGGTTTAACAGAGGTTCAGACCAGACGAAACGCTCAAAGTTCCCCCCAAGCACTTGTTTAATGGCTTAAGCAAATTTTTTTAAATCATCTACAAGAACTGGCAAGTTTATTTGGGTAAGGTACATGAATACAGTTACACAAATTATCATACATAGTAACATATGTGTAAATATGTGTAAATTACGGTGCCCCGTGGCCTGGTGGCAAAAGTTCTCGTTTCACACGGAGGCCGGGTTCGATTCCCAACGAAGGGTTAGAAACTTTGGGGGTGGGAATTTTTATTATTCAAATGTGAACAAAATTAATAATATAATAATTGTAATAAAATATGATGCTGATTTGACCCTTTCGAAAATTTAGTAGGGGGAGGGAGGTAGTTGAGCTACTATCTCCGGGGAGACGCCATTTGAATTTATTGTGGACGTTTGTCGAATTTTGCACCGGTAATTCGGGTTTTCCCAGGCCTAATGGGGTGTTTCCCGAGTTGGGGGAACCCGTATTGGTGTCCTGTGCTGAAAATGGGACGGGAGGTTTGGGGCCTCAAGAATTAAGTGTGAATGGCGATATAAATGCGGACATCACTCACAAGAAAGTATACAGTCCTTGCATTTAGATCTAACTGGCCAGTGGCAGGTGTTGTGGTGTGATCTAACTGGCCAGTGTAGGTTCTAGATGTCATGCAGGTGTTGTGGTGTGATCCATCTACAGCAATAAAATGAGTGGTAATAAAAAGTTATTTTTAGTAACTAATAATTTATGGATAATATGTGTAGCCAGCAAGCCTAATGTTGTACAGTCTGGTGTAAATATTATAATTATTAATTTAATGTTAGGTCTAGCGTTTTGTGAAAGTAATAAGGAAGTGGGCAGTCGAAGGAGTTGCAGGAACAGTGACCTACTGTGACTTATGTCCATTACCTCAACCAAATTACTTGCAGGTAATAATTCAGGCGATGTCCTGAAACCTCCTGCAGGTGATTTGTCAACAATAATAAATAATAATAATTTTTCACATCGGACGTGTTTCCTTACACCGGTTGTCCATGTTCAACCATCAGTAAAATGGGTACGAGGGTGTTAGTGGACTGGTGTGGGTCGCATCCTGGGACAAAACTGACCTAATTTGCGGGAAATGCTCAGCATAACAAGCGGCTTTCTATATAGTAGTATGTCATTGATGTCAGCTAGGCCTGTAAACCCTGTACATGTACTTGTAGAAATAAAGATATTATTATTATAAAAAAAATTGCCTTACTTATTTACCTAGGATTAACCCCACCCCCAAAAAAAAAAAAAAAAAAAGTCGGACAAAGTGACTATTTCGACTGGAATCCTGGAACAACATCACATGGGTTGATCCTTGGAGACCCTCAAAAACAAATTCTCCGTAGTTTTTCAGATTAATATCTATTATGCACCCCATACCCATCCTGTGGGTGGTAGTCAAAAGATTACAGAGGTACATAATGGGTCCAGGGACTGAACCCCAAAGTTATGATAGCTAATATAAGTTTCCTTGGAGTGGCGACCAGCCAAACTATAAAAAATAAGGTCGGCAATTTGTTTGGGTCGACCGAGTTTAGTTCTCCCAAACGGATTTCTAGTAAGTATACTTACTTCTAGTAAGTATACTTACTTCTAGTAAGTATACTTACTTCTAGTAAGTATACTTACTTCTAGTAAGTATACTTACTTCTAGTAAGTATACTTACTTCTAGTAAGTATACTTACTTCTAGTAAGTATACTTACTTCTAGTAAGTCAGTCAGGTATACAGTTACATAGATTATCATATATAGCAGCATATGTGTGGAGAACCCAGGATAACCCTAAAAAGTCAGACAAAGTGACATATTTCCATTAGTGTAGTGCAACTCTACATAGATTGTCAGGTCAAGGCACTGAGGCTCCTGTGTTTTGCAGAGTCCGCAACATGACCTCATTAACTTCTGCCTTAAGTGTATATTGTGTATAATATTCACCAGGACAGAACAGGTATCCTGGCATGGTTCCTAATCTTTCGATGACCCGTCAGGGTATATATATTATAGATGTAGGATACCATTATGCTTCTGCGTCTGACATCCTGCATCATATACTCATTAAATATTTAAGTACCTTATGCTCACCTAATTTTAATCTCAATAATGTATTCAGAAACTAGTCAGTTGAATAATCCTTAATTACTAGATGTATTATACCCCTATGTGTGGGTTATTTGTGTATTGTTCGAGTCACGGTATTGTGCCTTTTTTTGTTATTAGATGTGTTATACAATATCTAGTGGGTATTTAGATATATTATACAATATCTAGTGGGTATTTAGATGTATTATACAATATCTAGTGGGTATTTAGATGTATTATACAATATCTAGTGGGTATTTAGATGTATTATACAATATCTAGTGGGTATTTAGATGTATTATACAATATCTAGTGGGTATTTAGATGTATTATACAATATCTAGTGGGTATTTAGATGTATTATACAATATCTAGTGGGTATTTAGATGTATTATACAATATCTAGTGAGTATTTAGATGTATTATACAATATCTAGTGGGTATTTAAATGTATTATACAATATCTAGTGGGTATTTAAATGTATTATACAATATCTAGTGGGTATTTAGATGTATTATACAATATCTAGTGGGTATTTAGATGTATTATACAATATCTAGTGGGTATTTAGATGTATTATACAATAACTAGTGGGTATTTAGATGTATTATACAATATCTAGTGGGTATTTAGATGTATTATACAATATCTAGTGGGTATTTAGATGTATTATACAATATCTAGTGGGTATTTAGATGTATTATACAATATCTAGTGGGTATTTAGATGTATTATAAATAACTAGTGGGTATTTAGATGTATTATACAATATCTAGTGGGTATTTAGATGTATTATACAATATCTAGTGGGTATTTAGATGTATCTGCAAAGTGCCGTGTCTTCCTTTGCAGATGACACCCGAATCTGTATGACAGTGTCCACCGTTGAAGACACTGCAAGGCTCCAAGCAGACATCAACCAAATCTTTAAATGGCTGCAGAAAACAATATGAAGTTCAATGATGAGAAATTTCAATTACTCAGATACTGAAAACGAGGAAATTAAAATCACATCGAGTACAAAACTAATTCGAACCACAAAATAGAGCGAAAAACTAATGTCAAAGACCTGGGAGTGATCATGTCAGAGGATCTCACCTTCAAAGACCATAACACCGTAGCAATCACATCTGCTAGAAAATGACAGTATGGATAATGAAAACCTTCAAAACCAGGGATGCAAAGCCCATGTTGACACTTTACAAATCGCTTGTTCTATCTAGGCTGGAATATTGCTGCACACTAACTGCACCTTTCAAGGCAGGTGAAATTGCTGACCTTGAAAATATGCAGAGAACCTTCACGGCACATAACTGCGATAAACCACCTCAATTACTGGAACGCTTGAAGTTTCTAAACCTGTACTCCCTAGAAGCAGGGGGGGAGAGATACATTGTTATATACACGTGGAAAATTCTCGAGGGATTAGTACCAAACTTGCACACGAAAATCACTCCCTACGAAAGCAAAAGACTCGGCAGGCGATGTAACATCCCACCAATGAAGAGCAGGGGTGCCACTAGCACGTTGAGGGACAACACAATAAGTGTCAGGGGCCCAAGATTGTTTAACTGGCTCCCAGCATACATCAGGGGGATTACCAACAAACCCCTGGCTGTCTTCAAACAGGCACTGGACAGGCACCTAAAGTCGGTACCTGACCAGCCAGGCTGTGGTTCGTACGTTGGACTGCGTGCGACCAGCAGTAACTGTACGGTTCGTTCGTACTTCTAACGGCTGTTCACGTGATTTCCAACCTCTGGCCATGTGATCTGGCATTAGCCAATCATAGGCCTGCCTTTTGAATGCCTCAGTGCCGGGCAGCCTAGTAGATCAGTTCCCTTGGGGTAGGCATACGAGACGGACACAGGCATAGGCTCTCAGCTCCCATATTTCCAACGCCTCATTAAACGCTACCAAAACCCAAGCTCATCGTCTGTTATATTACCAAATCTATGAAAAGAACCCCACAACACAAATGGTGGCAGCTTGTGGGCCTAGATTTTGTGTAATCTGTGCAGATTTAACAAGTAGAGGAAGAGCCGGTGTGACTGCCTCGAGCGTCTCCCAGACCAGCGTCATACCAACCGTTAACCCACAACTTCCCTCGTCGGTGTCGTCATCCAAGACTCTTCTGAAGCAGTCTCCAGTCTTCTGGCTTCTAATTGCAAGTAAACCTCCGAAGAGTTGATCTGGGTTTTGCAATTAAGCCAACAAGTAAGCCAGTTTATGGGAAGAGCCTAAGCCAAGCCTGCAGTCATCCAGTCTGTCTCTTGTCATCCATCCTGCATCTCATTGCTGTGTGCAAGTAAGAGCATTCAGGTTCACAGTCCTAAGAGCTAAGCCAGCTTCTTCAGGAAAGCCAGATATACAAGTAAGCCAGTCGTTCTTCAGCAAGCCAGTTCCTTGCAGTATTGTCTCCACTCGCTCTGTGCTACAAGTTGGACGCTTGTCAGAGTGATATTCACCATTCCTGTGGCTTATTGTGCAAAAAGCCACCTGGGTTAGTTGTCCCCAGGCCGTGAGAATTTTTTGTACTGGCCGGACCCCGTGACGTCATCGCCCACCGCCAGCCAGTCAGGCAGCAGTGACGTCATCCACGCGCGCGCCACTCACCACCCGCGCTAGTATAAACAAAGATACCACCTGCTCACCAGCCAGCCAGCATTTTGTGGTATTTCTACCCTATCTGGGGTACCAGCAGCATTGTTTCTGGCTCACATAGCAAGTCGAGAGTGTCTTCCTTCATCCCAGAGCGCCAACGTAAAAGCTTGCTGTGTGAGTTCTTCGGAAAGCGCATTTCTCCAAGTCTGTCAGCAGTCAACGACCAGGAACATATTCTCGCCACCTACACTCGTCGTTTATTCATCATTAGACTCTATTCTGTTATAGACATTCGTGTGTTTGAGACATTTAAGCAGTGAATTTTCTTAGTGACATTTAAAGACTTGTGTTTCTGTTTCGTGTAAATTTGTTTCAAATACTTTTTCAGTATTCAATGTGCTCGTATCTCATTTTTATCTATGTTCCTTGTGTAAACTCGTACACATGCAGTAAGTACTTGTGTATAAATTTTCTTGTCCTTGAGTGCAGTATTTGAATTATTTCATTATTATTCCAGTGTTGTGCATTATTAATTCCCTGTCTTTCATTTTTCTCCCAGTGCATTCCCTTGTGTTTTTATGCAGTGTCTGTGCATAGTTCCTTATTGTTTATGCCCCAGTGTTCCTAGTTGCATATTTCATTTTCCTGTGTTCCATTCAGTGTGCCCCATTAATTTTTGTGCCAGTATCTCACATGTTTTAGTTCAACAGACAGTTTAGATTTTTGTGTCAACCTGTGCCTCATTTTTTTTAAAATTTTGCAGAACTTGTATAGTGAATATATTTTGTCTGAAGCAGCAAGAACTTTCTCTCTATATATTTACATGCAAGATCTTATTGCATAGACTATCACATTCACTGACTGAATCTCATTGTGTTGTGTATTCTCCTGCAAAACTGTGAGTTTTTATTTTATCTTATTTCAATTTGTGTATTATTGTCTTTGTGTTGATCTTATCAATAATTTCTTGAACAAATTCACTCTTAATATTCATATGTAAAGTAAAGTAATATTCATTATAATCATTTTCATTAGTTTTCTTAAGTGAACTAAGAGTTAAAGTGTTCATTCTCCTTGTGCCCAGTGCAATATTGATTTTTTTAGTTGATGCAGTAAATTGTTTTTGCAATACCATACATTGATTACACTTTAAAATTATTCTCCAGTAGTGATTACTTGTTCATGTTATTTTGCATACAGTTTTGTGTATTTATTCCATTTTACTCAGTGTTATCCTGAAAAGTGCTAATAATTCAATGCAAGTTGTCAGCATCATAGTTAATTCTTCAGCCAGCAATGCATATTAAATTCTAGTGTCATTTTCTTTTAAGAAAATTTGTTTTCTAGTATTTTTCCAGTTGAATACAATTTTATTGCTTGTATTTCCACTTTGCATTGATTTATTATTTCTCATCTAGTAATTTTGTTTTGAATTCCAGTAGAGAGAGATCATTTTTGCAGTTAATCCATACAGTATTCATATTGCCTTTTATTGCAATTTGTAAAGTAATTCCTTAAATTTTACAGTCAAAATTCAGTGAGTGAGTTTTACCTTCTTATGCAGTGTAAATTTGTTGTTTTATCCCCTTTTCTGCATCTAATTCAATGACTTCTTAATTTCCATTTTAACTAATTGTGTACTGTGAATACTTTACCATTCTCATTTTTTTTTACCTGAATTAGTCCTTGTGCAATTTTCTTTGCAAGTATGTCTCACTTACCTCAAAGTGGTGTAGCAAATAATGGCATTCAGTCCCTTAGTGTCCAAACAATTCCTGCTGAAATTAATAATAGTCATTTACCGAATGCTAGACCTACCCAGCCACAGAGCCAATATAGTTTCCTTCGTGATCCTGATGCTTTACCTCTGTTCAATGGCCATGAAAAATCCCTCGATGCATGGTTTGCCGCCGTACGTTCACGGGCATCTGCTCTCTCAAAAGGTCCTCCTTCTGAGGAATCCCTTATCCGCCTTGCGACTGAAGCGCTACACAGGTCTCCTGCTGCAAGCCATATTGTTGACCTCCTAGCAATGCAGGATTTCAAAGACCTTACTACGTGGTCAGAGTATGAAGAAACGATTCGTTCTTTTCTAGTGCCACAAGCACCGACTGACTCTTATAAAGTTCTCCGTGAACTAGTTAATGCGACAATAATGCCTGGTGAGCCCTTGAGTACCTTCGCATCTCGATTAGATACTCTCTTCATATCCTTTGTCAATACCGTTAAGTCCTCTACCTTTGCACCTGAACCAGCTAAAGAGTATGCACATATATTTGCTAAAATAGCTGCCTTTGGAGTAGTCAAAGAGATGTTGCCACGTACTGCTATATGTGCTTATGATGCGAATCCTCCGAATGCGGAGATGAAACTACTTAAAGTTTTTGGCCATGCTCGTTCATTGTGTCCCCAAGGCACTTTTCCATGTGTTCAGTCTAACTATGTAACTCTACCTCACGCAGCACAGCCTCTCGTTTGTGTCACAGCACCTGAGCAAAATAAACCGGCACCGAAATCAGTCAAAGCTAGTGCCCCAAGCCAGTATAAATCCCGTAGTGTCTATAGTAAGTTTAGTTCTCATAGCCAGAGAATTTGTTATAACTGCGGTTACCGTGGACATATCGCAGTTAATTGTCCTGACAGTACCAATAAGAAACGCCGTACAGACGACTACCAAAAAGAATTGCCATACTGTGAGTATCATAGACTTCATGGTCATGAGACTTCTGCGTGCAATGCTCTATATAACCTCAGGGCACGATCTTTCGCGGTCGTTCAAGTCGCAGATCTAGGAGAGGAAATAGAGGTCGTGGTTCCACAGCCAATAACCAGACCCAAGCGACTTTTCCCAATTCGGGGGAATACGAGCACCCCAGTCAACTCGACCAGTTGTGACAGTAGGTGAGAATGAGTACTCCATCCCCGTCTCTAATTCCTTCAATGCTTTAAGCAGTCTTGAAGAAGAATGTCTCGTTGATGATGTTGCTTCACATGTCGTGGACGAAGATGTTTTTGGGGATGATGTAGAATATACCTATGCTGATGAAAACGATGACGAATTCCTTGAAGAAAACACCTCTGATGAAAACATTCCTTCGTGCTTGCATATCAATTCCAGTGCAAAAATAGGTCCCCTTGTACAAGCATCTGTTTTTAATGCGCCGCTCATGTGTTCATGGACTCGGGAGCACAAGTCAACATTATAAGGTCTAGTTTATTCAAAGATAAGAAGATAAGACGTGTCAATTTCGTAGAACCAACTCATGTGTCATCCCTTAGTGGTGTGGCCGGTTCTAGTCTACGTGTTCGAGGTCAGACTTCTCTTACCTTCACTATCCAGGGTAGAGATTTTACAGCTTCCTTTCTTGTTGTTGACCAGATTAGTTTCCCTGGTGATCTCCTACTGGGATTTGCTTCCATGCGAGATCTACGTATCGTGCTTGATCCTTACCGATGGCATGCGCAAATAGATGACCTAGTCGTACCATTTTGGGGTTACCAACTTGGTTCCGAGATCTGCCATACAGCCGAAGAGTATGAAGTCTGTATTAAGTCCTTCCAGGTCAATACTTTTTCCGGTAGCGTACCCAAGCGGTCTGGCACTGATGATCCTGTCGCTGTCCATGTTTCACCTCCACCTTCAGTCATGCAAGATAGCGTCCAGTTGCCTCGGGTGTCCGAGGAACCTCAGAATACCTTGAGCGCTGAGCCTATCTCTGCAATGGCCATGAGTTCAAATAGTTTCTCCGCAGGGGACGCCTTGTCGGAAAACGCTTCTTTGAACCTAGTAATGCCATCTCTTGTTGATGTCACTTGCCGCCTGCAGAAAGACGTCTCTGTAGCAGCTAGTGCACTAACTAGAGTGACTGTTGTTGTCCCTCAAGTTCCAGATGGTGATAACGTCTTAGTTGACAGTGAATCCTGTAAAGTGAAGGGTTTGTTTGTCAAGCCATCCTTACATGTCGTAAGAGATCGGAAGATCCATTTCTTCCTTGCCAATACTTCCGGTCATAGTGTTAGGCTCCGAGCAAGTACCAATATTGTTGACCTTGTTCACTACCCTTACCCTGTTCGGGTTGAGGAGGAGTTGTCACCTGACCAGTGGGTCGGTGCTATTGCAACCGGGGAGGATCCAGCCATTTCACCGGATCAGTCCATTCCACCAGTAAAGGAGAAAGACTTAGCTCCTACTGATTTCCCAGATGAAATCACACGTTTGTTGAACCTGTTGAACAAACGTCGTAAAGCCATTGCCTTACCAGGTGAGAAGATGGGCATAACGAACTTATTGTCCCATCGTATTCCACTCGAACCTGGTACTAGACCCATTTATATACCTGCGTACAGATTGCCGATTCACAAGTAGCTGTCGCAGAGAAATTAATTAACCAGATGCTTGAAGATGAAGTTATCGCACCTAGCAATTCACCTTGAATGCGCCCTGATCTTAGTACCTAAGAAGGACGGTACTTGGCGCCCAGTGATTGACTTTAGGAAGTTAAATGCGAAAACGATTCCAGATCGCTTCCCACTCCCTGTACTTGGTGATCTATTACGTAACATCGGAGATAACAAAGTTTTCTCGACCCTAGACTTGTTACAAGGCTTTTGGCAAGTCCCTCTTCACGAGGACAGCCAAGAGCTCACTGCATTCTCCACTCCGCAAGGTCATTTCGAATTCCGCCGTATGGCTTTGGGTTAAGATCATCCCCTATCACGTTCTCGAGGCTCATGACCAATATCTTTAGAGGTCTCATAGGTAATACACTCATGGTGTACTTAGATGATGTGATTGTCATGTCACAAGACGTAGATACGCACCTAAAAGACTTGATGTAGTATTGGTAAGCTTGAAGAAGCCAATTTAAAGATCAAACTGTCCAAATGCCAATTTTTCAGATCAGAAATCAAGTTTCTTGGTCACGTAGTCACTCCTAGAGGGGTTACGACTGACCAGAGTAAAGTAACTGCAGTATCTAATTTTCCTTCTCCCAAAACCGCTGATGCCGTAAGATCCTTTGTGGGCTTGGCAGGTTTTTATAGATCATTCATTGCTAATTTTTCTTCAATAGCAGCTCCTCTAACTGAATTGCTTAAGAAAGATGCCCGTTTGTTTGGACCTTCCGTCAAGAAAGAGCATTCCAAACTCTCAAAGAAAGGCTAACTTCTGCCCCTATTTTGAAATTTCCAGATTTTTCACAGCCTTTCTACTTAACCACTGATGCTAGTTCAATAGGCATCGGTGCAGTCCTTGCACAAAAGATCGGTGGCAAATACAACGCAGTTGCATTTGCTAGCGAGTCCTTACTAAAGCTGAACGTAATTATACAGTTACTGAGCAAGAAGCTCTAGCTATAGTTTGGTCCTTAAAGCATTTTCGAGATATCATTTACCAGTACCCTGTTCACGTCTTAACAGATCATGCCCCGTTGATACCCTTATTCCAGAATAAACAACCCACTGGAAGACTTGCCAGATGGTCCTTGACCATCCAAGAGTTCAATCCGACCTTTGAACATTTGCCTGGCAAATCCAATGTAGTGCTGATGCCTTGTCGCGTCATGTCAGTGTAGTAACTGCCGATCCTCCATTTAGTGCTGAGGATGTAAAGACTGCTCAAAGACAAGACCCCTTGTGGTCTGGTGTGGTTGGGTTCCTGCTCCAGGAAGACCTTATTCTCTGTGAAGCCACCAGCACCCATTAGTGACTTTGTCATGAACCAAGAATTACTGTATCGCACTACCGAGCTGGGTAATCCTAGTAGAAGAGTATACCAGTTAGTAATTCCACAGTCACTAGTGAAAGTAGCCTTGCAGCTAGTTCACGATGTACCAGATGTTGCACATCCTGGTATGGATCGTTCTGTGAAACAAGCCAGATTGAAATACTTTTGGCCGCGTATGTCTACCGATATTACTGAGTATGTCAAGAAATGTAGTGTCTGTATGAAAAATAAAGGTAATGTCAATGGTCCTAATCCAATCCAGATCTTTCCTACTACTAGTGAGCCATGGGAAAGAGTTGCACTAGATCTGTTGACCAACTTCCAATGTTCCCTCAGTGGAAACAAACATCTGTGTGTGATGGTCGATCATTTCACCAGATATTGTGAGTTAGTTCCTATCCCAGATAAGACTGCCGAAACAGTAGCAAAAGCATTCAAGGAACGTATAATCTGCAGACATACCACTCCTAAGTCCCTCATAACAGATAATGGAGGTGAATTTTGTAATGAGATCCTAGAAAACTTGTGTAAACTATACAAGATTACGAAATCAACCATTGTCCCGCACCATCCTGCCAGTAATGGGTTAGCAGAAAGAACTAATAAGAAAGTCCTTGACGTTTTGAGAGCTACCATCAATCCCAATAGTGTAACCTGGGATGAAGTCATTCCTGATGTTCAATGTGCCATAAATTCTGCCTTTAACGCTTCAATAGGTGATACCCCTCATTATGCAATGTACGGTGTCGATAAGCGTTTGCCTTATGAGCTGTTATATTCCAATCCGAAACCGACTTATAATCCAGATGATTTCGTAGCAGTTCGTACCAGTCAAGCTCAAAGTGTTTTCAGACGATCGTGAAACACTTCATAAGTCCACAGCAGAATTTACTAGAGTAACTAATACTAAAGCCAAACCGACTAAAGTTCAAGTAGGGTCCAGAGTCATGCTGTTCAATTTTAACAAAACGTCAGCAATGCCAAAACTCGATCAAAAGTTCGTTGGTCCTTATAGAGTAGTCGAACATATTAACGGCAATAAGTATAAAGTTAGAGAAATTAGTACGGGTCAGTTTAAAGAATCGCATTTAGATCATATGAAATTAGTATGCAATGATGATGACGAAGTCCCAGTCACCCCTAATAATCAGACAAGTGAGACAGAATCTGATAATTCTCCTGTTGCTGTACCCTCTACCTCTAATGATCAGACAGATCAACCTGAATGTCGTTATTCCCTACGTACACGACAGGTGTTAAGAAGTCCTCAAGTATCATTTGTAGATACCAGTGTAGATCCTCCTCAATCAGAAGTTGAGTTACCTATTGTAACAGAGTTTGATCCACCCAGAGATGATAATTATACAGCCTATATCAATCTCACCCTAGCAGAGTTGGGGTTAAATGTAAATAATCTGTATAGATAAATATGTAGTAAGCGTTTAACTGTGTGTTATAATATCTACTTAGTATTATTCAATTTTTTTTTGTGTTCACGTTCTCTCCGAGTTCTGAGAATTAACAGTATAGATTTGAGTGCACCATATCTACCTTGTCTGTTAATCACTACCTTCTTGTAAATATATTTCCTCAGAATTCGTAGATCACATGAAGACTGTTCCATCGAACAAATTAATTTTTTTTTGTCTCTTTTATCATGATTTTCTTGAATGAGCTCATTTAATCAATTCCCAAGTATCAAGATGCATCATATAGTAATGTAGATTATTCCGTCACGATAATATCCATGTGAAGTATAATGTTCAACTGTTGTGTACTTTGACATTGTATAGAATCAGCTGAGAGTTGTTGCCTGTTGCCCTTAGTTTGTATAGTTGTATGTCGAGACGCCATACGTAGCATGCCCGAGCTGTACGGTTCGTTCGTACTTCTAACGGCTGTTCACGTGATTTCCAACCTCTGGCCATGTGATCTGGCATTAGCCAATCATAGGCCTGCCTTTTGAATGCCTCAGTGCCGGGCAGCCTAGTAGATCAGTTCCCTTGGGGTAGGCATACGAGACGGACACAGGCATAGGCTCTCAGCTCCCATATTTCCAACGCCTCATTAAACGCTACCAAAACCCAAGCTCATCGTCTGTTATATTACCAAATCTATGAAAAGAACCCCACAACACATAACAGCCTGGTTGATCAGGCTCTTGTCCAACATGATGCCTGGTCAAAGACCGGGCCGCAGGGGCGTTGACCCCTGGAATTCTCTCCAGGTAAACTCCAGGTAATTATACAATATCTAGTGGGTATTTAGATGTATTATACAATATCTAGTGGGTATTTAGATGTATTATACAATATCTAGTGGGTATTTAGATGTATTATACAATATCTAGTGGGTATTTAGATGTTTTATACAATATCTAGTGGGTATTTAGATGTATTATACAATATCTAGTGGGTATTTAGATGTATTATACAATATCTAGTGGGTATTTAGATGTATTATACAATATCTAGTGGGTATTTAGATGTATTATACAATATCTAGTGGGTATTTAGATGTATTATACAATATCTAGTGGGTATTTAGATGTATTATACAATATCTAGTGGGTATTTAGATGTATTATACAATATCTAGTGGGTATTTAGATGTATTATACAATATCTAGTGGGTATTTAGATGTATTATACAATATCTAGTGGGTATTTAGATGTATTATACAATATCTAGTGGGTATTTAGATGTATTATACAATATCTAGTGGGTATTTAGATGTATTATACAATACCCAATAGATATTTAAATGTTATACAATACCCAATATATATTTAAATGTTATACAATACCCAATAGGTATTTAGATGTGCGTATTATAATATACACAATAAGTACGTACTTTGATGTATTATTCAATACCAAGAATATTTAAATGTGTTTTACAATACCCAGTGGGTATTTTTAAAAATATACGTCTTCGGTTGACGGACTGATTAATTGCTCGCTTACGAAATAAAATAAGTCTCGGAAAATATTTATTTCCATAAAAGTATCAGTCTTTTATGTAATTCTAATATTATTGTTTAAAAAATAAACTTATCTTTTAAGACTTATTGTTCTAATCATCACAGAAATATACTTATAGTAACAATTTTTAAAACATTATTTAATTAATATTAATATATTTAAACTTTCAGTTTAGAGAATGCAAATATCTTAAGGGTAACTAATACAATAGTTGGGTAATTTTTCGAATAAGACCTAAACCTTAAAGCAGATTTTTTTCTGATTATTAACTCGGAGGGTTAATATTCATTAGGCCTATATCCATTAGGATCTTTTAATCCACGGTGGCCCGTGACATGGTAAGCAATGCTCTCGTTTCACGCAGTGTCCGTGGTTCGATCTCCGGCAAGAGTAGCAACATTGGGCGTGTTTCTTTACACCTGTTGCCCCGTTCACTTAGCAAGCAAGTAGGTATACCTGGATGTTAGTGGACTGGTGTGGGGCGCATCCTGGGGGACAAGACTGAGACTCCCTCGATGACGCACTGCCTTTCTTGGGTGGCGGGAGGGGTTAAAAATCCGAACAAAATCTTTTCTCTCATCTTATCCTCTCCTTAAAGATAATTCACAACAAACGGATATCACCCAGGTACATACTTACCTTCTGCTAGGTATTAGTGCCAGCAAACAAAGCCCCCTTCCTCCCACATACTATCAATACGACATTTATTTTTGCAAACATACAGGGTCTAAAGCCAGTAACTAACAACAAAATACCTTCCAAGACCTGGACCGGGAGAGTACCGGCGAATCAAGAAGAACATCATCAGTGGACTGCTCACAAGAGTCAAATGCAATGTTTGCAGCTTTCACAGAGACCCACATAAAGGATCACTGACAGCGAAATATGGATCCCAGGTTATAACGTATTCACATGCGACAGAGTAAACAGACAACAAGGTGGGGTTGGCCTGAATGTCAGAGTCGCTCATTTGCTCAAATGATGTAGTTAAAGTTCAGGCAGTAAAGACTGAAAACCAAAACATTGTCATTATGGCTGTATATGAAGTTCAATGATGAGAAATTTCAATTACTCCGATATGAAAAACGTGAGGAAATTAAAACTATGTACTATATCGAAGTATAAAAACAAATTCCAACCACACAATAGAGCGAAAAACTAATGTCAAAGACCTGGTAGTGATAATGTCAGAGGATCTCACTTTCAAAGACCACAACATTGTATCAATCGCATATGCTAGAAAAATGACAGGATGGATAACGAGAACCTTCAAAACTAGGGATGCCAAGCCAATGATGACACTTCAAGTCGCTTGTTCTGTCTAGGTTGGAATATTTCTGCACACTAACAGCATCTTTGAAGGCAGGTGAAATTGCTGACCTAGAAAATGTACAGCGAACACCTCAGTTACTAGGAACGCTTGAAGTTCCTCAACCTGTACTCTCTAGAACGCAGGCGGGAGAGATACATGATTATATACACTTGAAAAATCCTAGAGGGATTAGTACCAAACTTGCACACGAAAATCACTCCCTATGAAAGCAAAAGACTCGGTAGACGATGCAGCATATTCTCAATGAAAAGCAGGGGCGCCACTAGCACGATTAGACAACACAATAAGTGCCAGGGGCCCAAGACTGTTCAACTGTCTCCAAGGCTTTGGACAGGCAAATAAAGTTAGTACCTGGCGAGCCGGGCTGTTTCGTACATCAGTTTGCGTGCGACCAGCAGTAACAGCCTGGTTGATCAGACCCTGATCCAATATGACGCCTGGTCTCAGACCGGGCCGCGTTGGGCTTTCAATATTTTATTTTTAAATAATAGCTTTTGTACGTATTTTCTTTATACATGTATTCGGTTATTACTATTTAAAATGTATAAGAACATAAGAAAGGAGGAACACTGCAGAGGCCTTTTGGCCCATACTTGGCAAGTCCTTCACATTCCATCCCACTAACAGAATATTTGTTCAACCCAATCTTCAATGATACCCAATTCCAACCCTCTCACTCATGAATTTATCCAACCTAAATTTGAAACTACCCAAGGTCCTTGCTTCAATAACCCTACTAGGTAGACTGTTCCACTCATCAACTAACCTATTTCGAAACCAATACTTTCCTATATCCTTTCTAAATCTAAACTTATCTAATTTTAATCCATTATTGGGGTTCTTCTTGGTGAGATATTCTCAAGACCTTATTTATTTCCCTTTGTTAATACCCATTTTCCACTTGATCCTCGATCATGTCTCCCCTCATTCTTCATCTTACAAGTGAATGTAATTTTGGGGTCTTCAATCTTTCTTCATACGGAAGATTTCTAATGCTATGTATTAATTTAGTCATTCTACGTTGAATGTTTTCTAACGAATTAATATCCATTCTGTAATATGGAGACCAGAATTGAGCTGCTAACCTAGGTGAGGCCTTACTAACGATGTATAAAGCTGTAATATAACCTCTGGACTTCTGTTGCTTACACTTCTTGATATAAATCCCAGTAATCTGTTAGCCTTATTACGTACGCTAGGCATTGCTGTCTTGGTTTAAGGTTGCTGCTTACCATCACCCCAAGTCCTTCTCGCAATCTGTATGTCTAAGTTCTACGTTATTTAACTTATAAGTGCTTGGGTTATGGACACTCCCGAGCTTCAGATTACGATTACTCGATTACGGAGTCTGCTTGTTGATTCTGGCCAGTGCGGTCACAGCAGCTCTGACTTTCGGTTTTCAGTCTCCCTACGATCCCCGTGGGGAGGGAATTTACCTTCATCACGGTTAATGAGTTATGCAAATCGTGTCAAGATCAAACCCAACAGTGGCACTGTGAATGATTCTTCAAAGCTTGCTCTAGCAGTTGCTGTTCGGCGTTCTACAGGTGAAGTTCAACACCATATTGACCCTGAAAGATGCATTTATTGTTGTCTGCAACGATGATGAAGATGCAGAGAAGCTACTCACTACACAGCCACCACCACTCTTTTGATCGAGGATTTACTGTCATGTCATCTCCAGCTCTCAGGGCAAGGAGGACAGTTTTCCTTAAGAAATTTGATAAGCTTCTCACAGTTCAACCTGTCGACGAACTCAAGACATCCATTGAAGATCAAAACTCATGGGTCACAGTGGAGAGCATCATGAAAATACCCAGCTTTCCATGCTCAAGGTCACGTTACAGACGTCAACATGGCTGCCACTGCATTAGCCGACGGTCTTGCTGTATATTATTACTTCGTCAGCCCCACCTACATCGAAGCTGAGAGATTCCACTACATTTCTCACTGTTGGACCTGTTACTCGTATGCACACAACACCAGCGACTGTCCTGTGAAGGAAAAGAAGTTTTGCACTACATGTAGTAGTGAAGGACATGATTTTAGATCATGCACTGCCGCTGCTCCACCAACACCATCTTCCTCAATTGTAAAAGCAACGATCATCACACACTTGCTGCTAAATGTCCCACTCGTAAAGACATTATGAAGAAGCCCAGAAGCAGCACAGAAAAAGTCATCTTCAAAATCTCACCTATGCTGCTATTAAAAAACTACAAGCTACCACAACTAAAATTCTCCAAGCTCCACGCAACCTACAACTACCAGCATCCACCGCCAGTGACCCCACCACCATCTACTACTGTATGGTCTATGCTCATATGCATAATGTTGCTGTTCCTGGGACATTCAACACCTCCATCAATGACCCTTCAAATTAAACAACATGCCAAGTTCAAATTCCCAGATTCTCCACCATCTTCTGTGATACTCAACAACAACCAGCATCCTGTCGTCACTTCACCTGCTGGTGGCTCAGCGGCTGCTCCAATACCAACACTATCTAATACTGACGTCACGCCACAACAACCAATGAGCGCTACCACCACCCACACCTCTACCAAGAACCAATCAGCTGCCTCCTTGCCAGTCTCGCCCAACCACCTTCCACCAATGAGAAGCCTTCATCTCCTCCTACTTGAACCAATCAGAGACTTCGTCTTCCAGCACTTCCACTCCGTCACTACCACCACACCATGCACGGTGTCAGATATTGGACTACTCGACAATTTCCCACAACAATGATGCCCACTGAGCTTAATCAACGTCCCAAAGTTCAGTTCAGTTCAGACTCCAGAATAAGGACCCACTAGGGGCGAGAGGGAAGTGGGGACAGACGAAGAACAGCCGGTGAGAGGAAGAGCTGAAGGGAGAGAAAGAGTCCAGGACTAAACCCAACAGCCAACACACATCCCAAGAAGGAACTGTCAAGTTCACCTGTACTCCACACCATCAATACCATTGACGACATTTAATGACCTTAACATCCTTTACAACGTAATTAAATTGAAAAATCTCACTACGACAGTTCGCCCACTGTCAATGGAACGTACAGTGATTTCTCCACCACATCACGTGCAGTGTGCCTGCCCTCGACCTTGCCGCCTCCTCTGCCGCCCTCCTCGCCCAACGAGCCAGCACTACCTCCACCACCCTGCTGAGTCATCGCTTGCAGTACATCAGTACCATGCTCCACAGACATCAGTACCTGCTCCACAGTACATCGGGACCTGCTCCACAGTGGTTGGGCCACTGATCTTTCATTCCCTCCTCGCCTCCACAACCCATCCTTTTCCAAATTTCCATCCTTCCCCATCCTTCTTCCTTCCCATCTCACCGATGCCTTATCGGTCATGATATCCATATGCCCGGCTTCAGAACCTTATTTATCTACATTAACTGCATCTGCCACTTTTCTGACCAGGTTGGTTTGTCCCCTCCTGAACTTCCCGTCATCTACGTTAGAATCAATTATCTTACCATCTTCGTGTCATCGGCAATTTTATATCACTAGTAATTCCCTCATCAAGGTCTTGAATATATTATAAAACAACGGGCCTAAGACCCCTGTGGAACCTGTTTGTAGATCCCCACTCGGATTTAACCCCATTTATGCACACACGCTTCCTATTGGTTAGCCATGACTCGATCAATGACAGCACTTTTCCCCCCCAAAGGCATGAGCTGCCACTTTCTTTAAGTCTCTTGGTACTCTATCAAAACCTTACTAAAATTAAATAAACAATATCGAATTCTTTATCGTGATCAACAGCCTAAAAGCTTTACTAAAAAGGGTAATAATTTAGATGGGGCTTGGTGGTCTGGTGGCCGCTCCCCACGGCAGGTGGGTCCATTAAAGGGGGAGAAAATTGGGCGTTTTTTCACCACTAACCAGACTGAAAATCGAAAACCTAAATTATTTTTTCATGAGAGTGCCACAGAACTTGAAACGCATGCCTTTCTGACATCATCACTACGCCAAATGACATTGAAAAGGCAAAATAATGCCCATGCACTCCGCTCCAGGCCCAGACTCATGGAACTCCGTGTTCTCAAGAACTGCAAGCCCTTCACATGCTTTTAACATCCTA
>WNWK01035876.1:0-19508 GCA_009830355.1 Cherax destructor | reverse complement strand
GCATGGTGACCAGCCCATTGATGGGCCTATGGGGCAGCCCATGTGCCCCAGAAAACAGCCTCTGGATAGGCTGTTTGTGGGTCCCAGTGCAAGGCTGGGGGGTGGCACCCGGGGAAAACCAAGGACCAAAAAAGCATAAGCCACACTGCTTTTTTATTATAGTGGGTTACAACCCAGTCTTCTTTCTACGACCATCTTGAAGAAAAGAAGAAAGAAAGACGGGAAGAAAGAAGGAAGAGCAGGAAAAGAAGAAGAAGAGGCATTGAGGTAATAATAAAGAGGAAATAGCAAGCGGAGCCGGAAGCCCCGGCTTGAAAACACGGGGTTAGGCCAGACACAGTACCTAATACCACACACATCACTAATTTCAACCACCTAGCATCTATTTACTCGCTCCTGCACCTAACTGCAATGTAGTTTAGATGTTTAGTTAAGTTAGGTGAATTAGGTCACTGGTAATCGGGCTTACAACTGAATGCCCCGGGTTCAATCCTGGGCGAAGTAGGACGTATGGACAAGCCCCCTAACACCTACCACTGTTCACCTATCAGTAAGTAGGTACCTGGGTGTTAGACTGATGTGAGTCTACCTGAAGCCTACCTCTAGGTAAGTCAGGGCCTGATCAACCAGGCTGTTACTGCTGGCCCCGCAAACCGACGTATAAAACCACAGCCCTGCTGGTCAGATACTGATGTTAGGTGCTTGTCCAGCACCTTCTTGAAAAACCCAGGGGTCTATTGGTAATCCCCTTATGTATGCGGGGGAAGCTGTTGAATAGGTTTGATCCCCCCACATTACCCCCTTTCTGCTAGGGGTAATGTGGGTGGTAAATCTACCTTCTCTATGTGATTCATCACTCAACTGTTCTTGTTCACATAAGAGTAGGTCAAGGATTTTGGTAGGCTGAATTACGCTCTGTGAAACTCATTTTTTGTAATTATCCATTTGTTAGTATTTATGATCTATAGTATTTGTAATTATAATGAAACCTTTGTTTAATAGCAATGAACTGTGTGGAAAAAGGGTAGATGAATCTTCAACTGTTAATAAATACAACATAAAGAGTAATAGTAAACAGAGTAAAGTCAGAAGCTCTGTTCCACAAGGTACGGTACTTGCCCCATCTTGTTTCTCATCCTCATATCTGACATAGAGATGTAAGTCCTAGGTTCTCTACACATATGCTGCTATGTATGATAATGTATGTAAATGTATTTGTGTATACCTGAATAAACTTACTTACTTACCGTGTCTTCCTTTGTTGATGATACCAGAATTTGCATGAGTGTCATCCATTGAGGACACTGCAAATCTAAGGTGGACATTAACCAAGTCTTTAAATGGGTCTCAGAAAACAGTATGAAGTTCAATAAAGACAAATTTCAATTACTCCGCTATGGAAACTTGAGAAAATAAAAGCTAGATCGGAATATAAAACAAATTCTAACCACACAAGAGTGAAAAACTAATATGAAAGACCTGGGAGTGATAATGTCAGAGAACGTCACTTTCAAAGATCACAACAATGTATCTAACACATCTGCTAGGAAAATGATAGGATGGATAAAGAGAACTTTCAAAACTAGGGATGCCAATCGCAGCAATTAATGACGCAGGTTGTGACTCATACCAGTACTTAATGACGCAAGTTATGATACATCACAGCACCTAATGACGCATCCCAGCACATAATGACACAGGTTGTGACGGATCACAGCACCTAATGACGCAGAAATGACTCATCCCAGTACCTCATGACGCAGGTTGTGACGTATCCCAGCACCTAATGGCGCAAGTTACGAACTATGAGTGGCCAGTACCTAATGACGCAGAAATGACGCATCCAGTACCTAATGACGCAAGTTACGAACTATGAGTGGCCAGTACCTAATGACGCAGAAATGACGCATCCCAGTACCTCATGACGCAGGTTGTGACGTATCCCAGCACCTAATGACGCATCCCAGTACCTAATGACGTAGTCGTGACGCATCCCTGCCCCATAATGACGCAATGTTGCGTCAACAGTTCCTGAAGCAGTGTTTACCTTTCACCAGGTGTCAGAAGCCCCAGCAAGTACCAGCAAGGGTCAAGCAGGTCGTTGGTGCCAGCATTCTTCACGTCAGCTCTCTCCCACACCCTCACAGGAGACATGATAATGTTGAAGTATACCAGGGCCAAGCTTGTGAGTATATACAACTAAGTATATTCATCATCCTGAGCATGTAAAGCATATCTGAGTAGCATATATCCTGGTCTCTGTAAATATAGTCAGTAATTTTACTGGTTGTGGCTCTGAATTTAGTTATACCAGCGGGTATATACACTACGAGGTGGTACGTTGTATATACACGGGAGATGTATATGTGTGTATACACCCAGTGATGTATATCCCAATTTATATGTATCGTATATGTATATTTTGTGTTTGTATACCCAAGAGTGTGTGTGAGGAGGGGTCAGAGAGAGAGAGAGAGAGAGAGAGAATACAACAATAATGAGTGGATTAAGAAAGTCAAAACAACATTCGATCTAATACAAATCTATCGTTCGATCAACTGTAAATTTGGCTTCGTCTGTAGTTGATCTAAGAGTCTGGTATATACATAAAGTGGTCAGTCTTATGGTGACTTTCGTCAACACCATATGCTTGAAGATAAGACAATCAGTCCCTGAGCCTGACAGCCAGCTTCAGGCTGACGGTCTTATTGGGGAATATATAAATAAACAGCATAATAATCTATGTGATCTGTCAAGATATATTATTAATGAAAATAAGATGCCAGATATATTAAGCAAATATCCTAAATTTGCTTGCAACAGGTAAGTGAACTGTAGATATAAATCCATATGTTCTCCTGTTAACCCATTTGAGGCCTAGTTCCTAGGCCTTTGTGTATCCATATATTCTGGCGCTACCATCCACACCTCTTTAAGGGGGCTCCTTGTCGTGGTAAAAGGGCTATCGGTCTGAGGAATTGGACCTCTTGGTCTTCTTCCTCAGACCGAACCTACTACCCCCAATCCCCCTCCCTTTTCCCATCTTCCCCATCCTCCCTTTTCCTTTCCTCCTCCTCCTCCCCATCCCTCCCTTATTTCCTTCCCAGTTTTACCCTGGGAGCTTCTCTCCTCAGGCATTCTAGTTCCTAGGTAGGGAAAGGGTATCGTGGTCCATCCCATTCTGTTGAGGTCCTTGGCGTGGTGTAGTTTGCCGTGGAATCTGGATCGCCTGGGGATGTCCCGATCCCTCCGGTCACCCGGGGGTGGCCTTGGGTATCTTTCGGGCGCGGGTGTATCTCTGGAGGCCACCTTTCGGATTCCGGGGTGGTGGCCGAAGGCGGTATGCTTGTGGCGGATATCCGCCGCCTCTCTTTTGTCCGCCGAGATGGCTCGGTGGATGTGAGTTGCTATCCCGGATTGCTGGTTTACTGGCATGAAGGGTAGGGTATGGCACGGGTTCCATGCTGCATCTGCACCACTTGCGGTGTTGAGGTCCTCTTGGCACGGAGGATTTACGTTTACTTTCATTCCTCCTAGGAGCTATTCCTCCACGTTCTCCTTTTTTTTTATTCTTTTTTTTATTTTTATTTTCTTTTCTTCTTTCTTTTTTTTTTTCTTAAAAATAAAAATAAAGAAGTAACCTAACCATGGCTGACCCAATCCATGAACCCACTACCCCCTGGCCCCTTCCTGATACCGCACCCAGTACTGACCCTGCCTCGTTAACGGATGACTCTTTGGACACCTCTCATACCCCTGTACCTCTTGCTGGTGCTGGTTCGTCACCTGCTTCAGGTACCAGGGTCCCGACTGGCCCTTTCGATACGTCTGACCTTCGCTCTTCTCTGACCTTGATTCGCTTCTCCCTCGACGGTGTGGCAATTTTCGGACTGCTCGCCGTCTCCCATCGGACCACCCCCGGTCCCACACAAAAACGACCAAGACCCACACATGACGATTCGACACTCCCTTCTCGTTCATCTCAGAAACGACCAGCTCGTCACGCACTCCCCTTAAACTCTGTTTCAAACTACTCAATGGACGAAGTTTTTTACTCTGCGACCGACTTCTCCTAATACCTATCTTTCAGACCATAGTATTGGTAAAGCTCTGCTACGCCATGTTGGTAAAGACATCTCATTTCACGCTCTCAGAGCGGCACTGCATCATCACGGTCCAGAATGCTGGCCAAGCTCACGATCTTTCTCTTCTTACGACCATTGACACTACACCTGTTACTATTGACAAGCACCATTCCTCAATTCTTGTTGTGGTTCTGTCATTTTGCCCCACACCATTGTCCAACGGAATTTCCAGACATGTGGTGATGACATTTTCGAGCAGCTTGAGCTCCAAGAACTCCCTATCCTTAAAGTTGACACTTTTGTCCTCCCAGCCAATAAGCGAAGACGTTATCCTTGCAATATAGCTCGTTTAACGTTTGACTGCCGAGAACTGCCACCTTCGGTCTACATCGCAGGTCAACGTTTACAAGTTCGAAGGTGACTACACCGCAGCAGTGTAGAAACTGCTGGCGTTTTGGTCATCCAGCAAAATATTGCAGGTCCATGGCCGAATGCCCAGTCTGTGGTGCTAACGACCATGCCAGTTCTTCTTGTACTCTACCTCCCTCTTGCCTTAACTGTCATGAGGCACATCCTTCATATTCTCGCCGTTGTCAGGTTTACCTGAATGAGCGGGAAATCCGTTGTCTCAAAGAGGCGGAAGTCTTCTCCTATGCTATGGCTGTCTCTCATCTTCGCCTTCAAGGGAAACTTCCCCGTATTTCTTATTCTCGCATTGCTAAACGTCGCCCCGCTTCTGGGGTCCCAACTTCACGGCTTCCTCTGTGGTCGCCTCATCCTCAGTCACCCCTGTCTCGAATCCTTTTGATGTTCTTGGTTCCGAGGTCCCTACCTCGACTTCCCATACTATCCACACTCCTTCCTCTATTCACTCGCACAGTTCTGAGTCTACACGTCCTCGTCCTACACCTAAACCTCAGCGCCCCCCCTCTTATAAGCCCGGCAAAAAATCCCTATTGCCAGGTTCTTCGCCTCCGACTAGTTCTGTAACGTGTGTGGAGGTTCATCCTCCTCATACACTACCTTCATCCCCTGTCCCCTCCCAAGTCCTACGACAGTTCCCTCTTCTACCTCCTCGTCCTCTACTTTAGTACAGTCTATAGACTCCCGATAGTTTCTTCCATTTCTAATGTAGTCTCCCATTCTGCATCTTTGACTTCCGAAACACTGGAAGCTATTGCAGAATATATTTCAGAGACTGGGCCGATGATGGACACTACTCCATCTGAGGTTCCTCATCTCCTTCTTCGTCTCAACCCCCCTTCCTTCACAACGTCCTCCTCCCTCTCTGATTACAGGTCTTCCGCTGCCTCCACACGTGGACTTTTCTAACCCTAGTCCATAGCTTCCTCTCACTACCACTTCTATCTTTTCTCCATAAATCATGGCTTATTTGCAGTGGAATATCCGAGGCCTCAGGGGTAACAGGGTGAGCTTCAGGTGTTGCTCTCCCAGTTTTCCCTATTGGGGTCTGTTTGCAAGAACCCAAATTACAATCCACTGTTATCAGGCCCTTTCCAGGCTATAATTTGTTATATTCATCGGATCCTTTTTCTGATGGAACCTTTAACGAAAGTGCTCTCCTTATACGCACTGGTGTTCCATACCGTCAGCTCTATGTCCCTTCTTCCTTACATTACACAGCAGCTCGTATCCACTTAAATAAGTAATATACACTCTGTTCTTTATATCTCTCCCCTTCGCGGCATTGTCTATCCCAGATGTTGATTTTCTGGTTTCTTCCTTACCGCCACCCTTCTATTACTTGGCGATTTTAACGTGCACCACTTTCTCTGGGGAGGGTCGCACTGTGACTCCCGTGGCATTCAGTTGGAGGCATTTCTTGCTTCTCTTCCCTCCATGTTTTAAATATGGGTACTCCTACCCATTTTGATCCCCGAACTCATTCTTTCTCCTGCATCGATCTTTCCATCTGATCTTCATCAACTGTCCTTGACTTCACCTGGTCTGTCCTCCCGGACTTACATGACAGCGATCATTTCCCAATCATCCTTAAGTCCCTCTGTTTTCTCCACCTCCTCATTGCCCACGCTGGCAATTTGACCGGGCGAAATGGGACCTTTACGCACATCTTACTGCCTTTCATGAGGTTCCTACCTCGTCCTCCATTGATGAGGTTTTACATCTTTTTTCGTCCTCCATCTTCACAGTGGCTTCACATTCTATTCCCAAACCTCGGGCAAGCATCCTCAGAAGTGCTGCCTTGGTGGTCTCCTACTTGTGCTCGGGCAGTGTGTTTGAAACGCGCTGCATGGGGCAGGTATCGGTATAACAGAACCACAGAGAGACTCCTTGATTTCAAGCAGAAGAGAGCTATTGCTCGCCGTGTCATACGTGATGCTAAACGCTTGCTGGCGAGATTACGTTTCTACTGTCACTTCGGCTTCCTCGATGAGTGCAGTCTGGAAGAAAGTGCCATTGCCACTGAAATTGGTAATCATCTCGTCCGCATTTCTCAGGGTCTACATCTATCCCCCTCGTTCCTTTCTTCTGTCTGCCAGCGAGTTAAAGCCCTTAGATTTTCTTCTCTTAGAGAAGAATCCTATAATGTGCCTTTTACCCTTCAAGAACTGGAGGCAACACTCTCTGCTTGCCGATCATCGGCAGCTGGGCCAGACGGCATACATATTCGTATGCTGCAGCATTTACATCAGTCTGCTCTTACTGTCCTCTTACGACTCTTTAATCTCATATGGTCGCAAGGAGTTCTTCCCCAGCTGTGGAAGTCTGCTATTGTTCTCCCTTTTCGAAAACCAGGTACTACGGACGTGATTCCTCTCACTACCGTCCCATCGCTCTTACCAGTGCAATTTGCAAGGTGATGGAACGTCTAGTTAATAGACGTTTGATGTGGTATTTAGAGACTCACAATAGTCTCTCCCTAGTCAATATGGCTTCCGTAAGGGCCGTTCTGCCATTGACCCCTTGCTGCGCTTGGATACGTATATTCGTAATGCCTTTGCGAATAACCATTCGGTTATCGCTATCTTTTTTGACCTTGAGAAGGCTTATGACACAACTTGGAGATATAATATCTTGGCCCAGGCCCACTCCTTAGGCCTCCGAGGCAACCTACCATTCTTTCTTAAGGCCTTCTTAACTGACAGACATTTCCGGGTCTGGGTTAGTAATGAACTCTCCCGGAATTTGTCCAAGCTGAAGGTGTCCCCCAGGGATGTGTTCTGAGCACAACACTCTTTCTGCTTGCTATAAATAATCTGGCATCTGTTCTCCCATCCAATATTTGGTCATCGCTCTATGTGGATGACTTTGCTATAGCTTGTGCAGGTGCTGACTGTCACCTCATTGCAGTTTCCCTCCAGCATGCCCTCAACCAGGTTTCTGATTGGGCCACCACTCACGGGTTTAAATTTTCTAGTGGCAAAACTCATCAAATTACGTTCACTAGACGTTCAGTGGTCTCTGATCATCCATTGTACCTATACGGCTCACGTATCCCAGAACGTGATACAGTCAGGTTTCGCGGCCTCCTGTTTGACCGCAGATTGTCCTGGAAACCTCACATTACCTCTCTGAAGGCGACTTGTCATAGCCGGCTGAACCTCCTTAAAACCCTCGCACATCTTTCATGGGGGGCTGATCGTAGAACTCTCCTTCGCCTACATTCGGCCCTAATTTTATCGAAACTCGATTATGGTGACCAGATATATTCGGCAGCTTCTCCTGCCACTCTTTCCAGCCTTAATCCCATCCATCACCAGGGATTACGCTTATGCCTTGGTGCTTTTTGTTCTTCCCCGGTTGAGAGCCTCTATGTAGAAGCGAACATTCCATCCTTGTCCGATCGTCGAGATGACATTGCATTCGCTATTATGTTCGCTCTCATGACCTCCGCAATCCTTCCATGTATAGGATTGTTACAGATGTTAGTAGGCGCTCTTTATTTGTTCGTCGCCCTGCTTGCTTCGTCCCTTTTCTCTTCGTCTACATTCACTCCTGTCTTCCCTTCAGCTCCCACCTCTATATGTTCATGTGACATCTCCTTTCCCCTACCCCTTGGGAAGTTCCTGCTGTCCGTGTCTGTTCTATTCCTCTACGTTGCGCGAAAGCCCAACTACCTACGGCGGCTTCTCGCTCTTTCTTTCTAGACCACTTCCGTTCTCATTCCCATGCCATCGCAGTATACACCGATGGTTCAAAGTCATCTGACGGCGTCGGATTCGCAGCAGTGTTTCCGGACAGCGTTGTACGAGGGCATCTATTACCTCGGCTAGCATATTTACGGCTGAATTGTATGCCATTCTTGTGGCACTTATCCGTTGCATCTATGCCTGAGTCACCATTTGTGGTCGTTTCAGACTCCTTAGTGCTTTACAGAATATCCGTAAAATTGATACACCTCACCCCCTAGTTCTTCGTATCCACCTTTGGTTACGCCGTATCTTTAGGAAGCACAAAGATATTGTTTTTTGTTGGGTCCCTGGTCTTGTTGACGTACAGAGCAATGAACAGGCAGAAACTGCTGCGCGGTCAGCAGTACATGACCTTCCAGTTTCATATAGAGGTGTTCCTTTCACGGACTATTTTGCGGTCATTGCTACCCACCTTCGCATCCGTTGGCAACAACGCTGGTCTGACCTGCTGAATAACAAACTTCATTCTATTAAACTGGTCATAGGTTTCTGGCCTTCTTCTTGTCACCAATGTCGAGGTTGGGAGACTACACTCTCCCGTCTTCGCATCGGCCACACTCGTCTTACTCACGGGTATCTCATGGAGAGGCTCCCTGCCCCTCTCTGTGATCATTGTCAGGTTCCAGTGTCTGTTCGACATATCCTGTTGGACTGCCCACTCTATCAACGAGCACGCAGAATTTACCTCCAACGACGTCTTCGCTCTGCGGCCCTTTCTTTACCTTCCTTCTTGCAGATGGACCCTCCTTTAATCCTGACTCTCTCATTGACTTTTTGACAGAAACTGACTTACTACACAAACTCTGAAGATTATACCTTTAGCACCTCCCACAGTCCCTTCTACCTCGATCTCTTGCTACCCTCCACCCCTGCACTATCCACCGTCATCTTACACTCCATAACCTACTAATCGTCCATCTCCCTCTTACAACCCACTCTCCCTGCATCCTACAATAACCTGCAGCGCTGTATAACCCCTGTGGTTTAGCGCTTCTATTTGATTATATTAATAATACCATCCACAGGATGGATATTAGGTACACAATAAACTAGCCACTACCATCCACAGGAGGGAAATAAGGTACACAAAAAACTAGCCACTACCATCCACAGGATGGATATTAGGTGCACAATAAACTAGCCACTATCATCCACAGGATGGATATTAGGTGCACAATAAACTAGCCACTATCATCCACAGGATGGATATTAGGTGCACAATAAACTAGCCACTATCATTCACAAGATGGAAATAAGGTACACAATAAACTAGCCACTACCATCCACAGGATGGATATTAGGTGAACAATAAACTAGCCACTATCATCCACAAGATGGAAATAAGGTACACAATAAACTAGCCACTACCATCCACAGGATGGATATTAGTGCACAATAAACTAGCCACTATCATCCACATGATGGAAATAAGGTACACAATAAACTAGCCACTACCATCCACAGGATGGATATTAGGTGCACAATAAACTAGCCACTACCATCCACAGGATGGATATTAAGTACACAATAAACTAGCCACTACCATCCACAGGATGGATATTATGTGCACAATAAACTAGCCACTACCATCCACAGGATGGATATTAGATGCACAATAAACTAGCCACTATCATCCACAAGATGGAAATAAGGTACACAATAAACTAGGCACTACCATCCACAGGATGGATATTAGGTGCACAATAAACTAGCCACTATCATCCACAGGATGTATATTAGGTGCACAATAAACTAGCCACTACCATCCACAGGATGGATATTAAGTACCAATAAACTAGCCACTACCACCCACAGGATGGATATTATGTGCACAATAAACTAGCCACTACCATCCACAGGATGGATATTAGGTGCACAATAAACTAGCCACTACCATCCACAGGATGGATATTAGTGCACAATAAACTAGCCACTACTATCCACAGGATGGATATTAGGTGCACAATAAACTAGCCACTATCATCCACAAGATGAAAATAAGGTACACAATAAACTAGCCACTACCATCCACAGGATGGATATTAAGTGCACAATAAACTAGCCACTACCATCCACAGGATGGATATTAGGTGCACAATAAACTAGCCACTATCATACACAGGATGGATATTAGATGCACAATAAACTAGCCACTACCATCCACAGGATGGATATTAGGTGCACAATAAACTAGGCACTACCATCCACAGGATGGATATTAGGTGCACAATAAACTAGCCACTATCATCCACAAGATGGAAATAAGGTACACAATAAACTATCCACTACCATCCACAGGATGGATATTAAGTGCACAATAAACTAGCCACTACCATCCATAGGATGGATATTAGGTGCACAATAAACTAGCCACTACCATCCACAGGATGGATATTAGGTGCACAATAAACTAGCCACTATCATTCACAAGATGGAAATAAGGTACACAATAAACTAGCCACTACCATCCACAGGATGGATATTAAGTACACAATAAACTAGCCACTACCATCCACAGGATGGATATTATGTGCACAATAAACTAGCCACTACCATCCACAGGATGGATATTAGGTGCACAATAAACTAGCCACTATCATCCACAAGATGGAAATAAGGTACACAATAAACTAGCCACTACCATCCACAGGATGGATATTAGGTGCACAATAAACTAGCAACTACCATCCACAGGATGGATATTAGGTGCACAGTAAACTAGCCACTACCATCCACAGGATGGATATTAGGTGCACAGTAAACTAGCCACTACCATCCACAGGATAGATATTAGGTGCACAATAAACTAGCCACTATCATCCACAAGATGGAAATAAGGTACACAATAAACTAGCCACTACCATCCACAGGATGGATATTAGGTGCACAATAAACTAGCCACTATCATCCACAGGATGGATATTAGGTACACAATAAACTAGCCACTACCATCCACAGGATGGATATTAGGTGCACAATAACCTAGCCACTACCATCCACAAGATGGAAATAAGGTACACAATAAACTAGCCACTACCATCCACAAGATGGAAATAAGGTACACAATAAACTAGCCAGTAGCATCCACAGGATGGATATGAGGTATACAATAAACTAGTCACTACCATCCACAGGATGGATATTAGGTGCACAATAAACTATGCACTACCATCCACAGGATGGATATTAGGTGCACAATAAACTAGCTACTACCATCCACAGGATGGATATAAGGTACACAAGCTAGCCACTACCATCCACACTATATCATTTTATTGTTGGAATATAGGGCCAGCACTACTCACACCGTATCGAACCCTTCCTCACACTGTCCAGTCTCCTGATTCTTGTATAAAGCTCTTGATCCGTGGAACTGGGGCTATCCTACCCTTCATTGGATCATATATGATCACCTCCCATTAACCTACATGTTATAATCTCAAATCTATCCCTAATCTGACTTAAATCTGGCGGGTTAATGGAGAGGGAACAGAAATTACCGATAAAATCAGGAAATGGGGGAATTATTCCCCTGAACCTCATTTTCCCTTACCCGGGCAGAACGTTATGCCCTACGAAGATATAGGGTTTGGATAACTTACAAGAACGTTCACACAACAAATGGATAACTTACAAGAACGTTCACACAACAAATGGATAACTAACAAGAACGTTCACACAACAAGTGGATAACTTACAAGAACGTTCACACAACAAGTGGATAACTAACAAGAACGTTCACACAACAAGTGGATAACTTACAAGAACGTTCACACAACAAATGGATAACTTACAAGAACGTTCACACAACAAGTGGATAACTAACAAGAACATTCATATAACAAGTGAATAACTTACAAGAACATTCATATAACAAGTGGATAACTTACAAGAACATTCATATAACAAGTGGATAACTTACAAGAACGTTCACATAACAAGTGGATAACTTACAAGAACGTTCACATAACAAGTGGATAACTTACAAGAACATTCATATAACAAGTGGATAACTTACAAGAACGTTCACATAACAAGTGGATAACTTACAAGAACGTTCACATAACACGTGGATAACTTACAAGAACGTTCACATAACAAGTGGATAACTTACAAGAACGGACACTTTTTCACAATATACAGTACGTATATCTATCAGAAGTTTATATATATATATATATATATATATATATATATATATATATATATATATATATATATATATATATATATATGTCATGACGAATAAATAAAATTTGGTCAATTAGCAAGAATTCATTTAAAATTAAGCTCTTTCTAAAATTTTCTCTTATACGTTTAAAGATATACTTTTTCATTTATGTTAATGTAAAAATTAATAATTTTGTACCAAAATAACCTTAGAAAACTTACCTAACCTTATTATAACAAGCGCAATTTAATTTAGCCTAATCCAACTAAATATATTTTAGATAAGTTTACAATAATTTAATAATAAATAAACACAACGAAATATATTTTTTCGTTAGGTTTAGAATGATTTTTGCGAAATTATTGCATACACAAATTTTCGCTTGCCTTATTCGGCAAGAAGAGCGTTGCTATTTAAGAAGCCAAAGTCGCAAGTTTCTACCTATTCGGCACGACATATATATATATATATATATATATATATATATATATATATATATATATATATATTATATATATTTACATATATATTTCAGTGTAAATGTAAAGCAATATGCTTTTTTAGCAATATATTCCAGTAAATTACTCGTGAACAGTTAATGATTATGCAATATAAGTTTTGATAGTGTTAGTTAAGGCTTCACTGGTAATTTATATCAAAATTACTCATCAACTGACCATCCCTTAGAGTAATCAATTCTGATGAGATTTTATTTAGTGTTCGTGTATGTCAATAATGTATATAGAATGTTACAGCAGTTTGTATAAACTTATGTTAATTACCACTTAGTTGGCTGTGTCTGGCCTTGTTGTAGTTTTCAACGTGTCTTTAATAATTTTTAATATAAACTCTTATGCCTAAATCAACAGTATACAACAACGGTAGACTCAAGTGACAGAAAAATTGGTGAGGGCACTGAACAGCCTCAACAGTAACAACGGAAAACGGCAACAGGAAATGTGAACAGATAAAAGCAACAGGAAACGATTCCAGAGGTTGCATCACATCAAGTCTGTGTGACATAATCTTGTGTTGGCCATCGTCTTCAAGCAACATCTTCAAGATGATGCTCTGGAATTACTATGCTGATAAGAGGGTGAGAAATGTGTCCTAAACTTCCCAACAAATTCCTCACAAGGAGAAAAATTTTTTAGAAGAAGTTATGCAAATTTTAAATACTCCGACTCTCAATTTTGCCCCCAAAACTAACCAATAAATTCAACTTTACTTTGTTAAAAATTACATAGTAAAAAATAACATAACTTTCCGAATTTGTTGGAGAATTTGCATAGCTTTTTTTCCTGGGTAAATTTTTATTGTTATCCCTCGTCAGAGCTTTAACTCCCGACTCTGTTTTCTTCTCGCTTTATATGTGTAATATTAATGACTTCCGTGTATCTTATTGATTAACTTTTATGTAAAATATTAATCACTTTTTTATATATGTTAGTGATTACCCTTTTGTGTCATAGTATTTTATGTACGTATATTAATCTTTACTTTTTGTACTATATTGATCGCTTATAATGTACATGTCTGCTTTTTTGTATTATATTGATCACTTATAATATACAAGTGTGTTTTTTTGTACTATATTGATTGCTTATACTAAACATGTCTGCTTATTTGTTCTATATTAATCGCTTATACTAAACATGTCTGCTTATTTGTCTCATATTGATGGCTTATAATGTACATAAATGTCTGCTTTTTGTACCATATTGATGGCTTATAATGTACATAAATGTCTGCTTTTTGTACTATATTGATGACTTTTAATGTACATAAATGTCTGCTTTTTGTATAATATTGATGGCTTATAATGTACATAAATGTCTGCTTTTTTGTACCATACTGATGGCTTTTAATGTACATAAATGTCTGCTATTTTTTGTACCATATTGATGGCTTTTAATGTACACAAATGTCTGCTTTTTTGTACCATATTGATGGCTTTTAATGTACACAAATGTCTGCTTTTTGTACCATATTGATGGCTTTTAATGTACACAAATGTCTGCTTTTTTGTACCATATTGATGGCTTTTAATGTACATAAATGCCTGCTTTTTTGTACCATATTGATGGCTTTTTATGTACACAAATGTCTGCTTTTTTGTACCATATTGATGGCTTTTAATGTACATAAATGCCTGATTTTTGTACCATATACTGATCACCTTCAATGGCTAAGAACAATACATTATAAGTGAACAATATTGTTCACTTATAATGCATATTGATCGCTTTCATGAATGTAAATCATCTACATATATAAAACTTTTTTTTATGTAGAATCACGATCACTTTTATGTATTGTAGCTACAGTGAGAGTAAAAGGTAGATGGGATACAAGGAGAATGGAAACAGCAAGTAAGAGAGAAGTGAAGGTGTATAAACTAAAGGAGGAGGCAGTTAGGGTAAGATATAAACAACTGTTGGAGGACAGATGGGCTAGTGAGAGTATAGGCAGTGGGATAGAAGAGGTATGGGGTAAGTTTAAGAATATAGTGTTAGAGTGTTCAGCAGAAGTTTGTGGTTATAGGAAAGTGGGTGCGGGAGGGAAGAAGAGCGATTGGTGGAATGATAATGTAAAGAGAATAGTAAGAGAGAAAAAGTTAGCATATGAGAGGTTTTTACAAAGTAGAAGTGATGCAAGGAGGGAAGAGTATATGGAGAGAAAAAGAGAGGTTAAGAGAGTGGTGAAGCAATGTAAAAAGAGAGCAAATGAGAGAGTGGGTGAGATGTTATCAACAAATTTTGTTGAAAATAAGAAAAAGTTTTGGAGTGAGATTAATAAGTTGAGGAAGCCTAGAGAACAAATGGATTTGACAGTTAAAAATAGGAGAGTTATTAAATGGAGAGTTAGAGGTATCGGGAAGATGGAGGGAATTGTTAAATGTTGATGAAGATAGGGAAGCTGTGATTTCGTGTATAGGGCAAGGAGGAATAACATCTTGTAGGAGTGCAGAAGAGCCAGTTGTGAGTGTGGGGGAAGTTCGTGAGGCAGTGAGTAGAATGAAAGGGGGTAAGGCAGCTGGGATTGATGGAATAAAGATAGAAATGTTAAAGGCAGGTGGAAATATAGTTTTAGAGTGGTTAGTGTTTTTATTTAATAAATGTATGGAAGAGGGTAAGGTACCTAGGGATTGGCAGAGAGCGTGTATTGTTTCCTTTGTATAAAGGCAAAGGGGACAAAAGAGTGTAAAATTATAGGGAATAAGTCTGTTGAGTATACCTGGTAAAGTGTATGGTAGAGTTATTATTGAAAGAATTAGAGTAAGACGGAGAGCAGGATAGCAGATGAATAAGGAAGCTTCAGGAAGGGTAGGGGGTGTGTAGACCAAGTGTTTAGAGTGAAACATATAGGTGAACAATATTTAGATAAGGGTAAAGAGGTGGGGCAATGTGGCAGATGTTGCAAATGTATGGAATAGGAGGCAGGTTATTGAAAGCGGTGAAACGTTTTTACGAGGATAGTGAGGCACAGGTTAGAGTATGTAGGCGAGAGGGACATTATTTCCCAGTAAAAGTAGGCCTTAGACAGGGATGTGTGATGTCACCATGGTTGTTTAATATACATGTATTTATAGATTTAGTTGTAAGAGAAGTGAATGCTCGGGTGTTGGCAAGAGGTGTGGGGTTAAAAGATAAAGAATCTAACACAAAGTGGGAGTTGTCACAGTTGCTCTTTGCTGATGACACTGTGCTTTTGGGAGATTCTGAAGAGAAGTTGCAGAGGTTGGTGGATGAGTTTGGTAGGGTATGTAAAAGAAGGAAATTAAAAGTGAATATAGGTATAGGAAAGAGTAAGGTGATGAGGATAACAAAAAAAAATAGATAACGGAAGACTGGATATCAGATTGGAGGGAGAGAGTATGGAGGAGGTGAATGTATTCAGATATTTGGGAGTGGACATGTCAGCAGATGGGTCTATGAAGGATGAGGTGAATCATAGAATTAACGAGGGGAAAAGGGTGAGTGGTGCTCTGAGGAGCTTGTGGAGACAGAGAACTTTATCCATGAAAGCAAAGAGGGGAATGTATGAGAGTATAGTTATACCAACACTTTTGTTTGGGTGTGAGACATGGGTTGTGAATGTTGCAACGAGGAGAAGGCTGGAGGCTGTGGAGATGTTATGTCTGAGGTCAATGTGTGGTGTGAATATAATGCAGAGAATCCGGAGTTTGGAGATTAGGGGGAGGTGCGGGATTACCAAAACTATTATCCAGAGAGCTGAGGAGGGGTTATTGAGATGGTTTGGACATGTATAGAGGATGGATCAAAATATAATGACTTTCGAGAGTGTATAAATCTGTAGTGGAGGGAAGGTGGGGTAGGGGTCGGCCTAGAAAAGGTTGGAAGGAGGGGTAAAGGAGGTTTTGTGTGCGAGGGGCTTGGACTTCCAGCAAGCGTGCGTGAGCATGTTAGATAGAAGCGAATGGAGACAAATGGTTTTTAGGACTTGACGTGCTGTTGAAGTGTAGGCAAGGTAACATTTATGAAGGGATTCAGGGAAACCGGCAGGCCGGACTTGATTCCTGGAGATGGGAAGTACAGTGTCTGCACTCTGAAGGAGGGGTGTTAATGTTGCAGTTTTGTAGCTGTAGTGTAAAGCACCCCTCTGGCAAGACAGTGATGGAGTGAATGATGATGAAAGTTTTTCTTTGTCGGGCCACCCTGCCTTGGTGGGAAACGGCCTATGTGTTAATTAAAAAAAACAATGTTTTTTATGTATGGTAATGACATTTTGTTACGAAATTTTATGATAATGTTAACGTGCATTATAATCTTCATGACGATCAATAAATAAAGAAAAGTAGGCTGTTTTTTTTGTCAAGAAAAGCATATTGAGAAATTATCTAATGACTTAACTGATTTAGTTAGTTTAGTTAACCATCTTGTAGTGTAATTACTGCTAGTTTAGTTAACCATCTTGTAGTGTAATTATTGCTAGTTAAGTTTAGTTAACCATCTTGTAGTGTAATTACTGCTAGTTTAGTTAACCATCTTGTAGTGTTATCATTGCTAGTTTAGTTAACCATCTTGTAGTGTAATTACTGCTAGTTTAGTTAACCATCTTGTAGTGTTATCATTGCTAGTTTAGTTAACCATCTTGTAGTGTTATCATTGCTAGTTTAGTTAACCATCTTGTAGTGTTATCATTGATAGTTTAGTTAACCATCTTGTAGTGTTATCATTGATAGTTTAGTTAACCATCTTGTAGTGTTATCATTGATAGTTTAGTTAACCATCTTGTAGTGTAATCATTGATAGTTTAGTTAACCATCTTGTAGTGTTATCATTGATAGTTTAGTTAACCATCTTGTAGTGTTATCATTGATAGTTTAGTTAACCATCTTGTAGTGTTATCATTGCTAGTTTAGTTAACCATCTTGTAGTGTTATCATTGATAGTTTAGTTAACCATCTTGTAGTGTTATCATTGCTAGTTTAGTTAACCATCTTGTAGTGTTATCATTGATAGTTTAGTTAACCATCTTGTAGTGTTATCATTGATAGTTTAGTTAACCATCTTGTAGTGTTATCATTGCTAGTTTAGTTAACCATCTTGTAGTGTTATCATTGATAGTTTAGTTAACCATCTTGTAGTGTAATCATTGATAGTTTAGTTAACCATCTTGTAGTGTTATCATTGATAGTTTAGTTAACCATCTTGTAGTGTTATCATTGATAGTTTAGTTAACCATCTTGTAGTGTTATCACTAACTAGTTTAGTGTAGTTAACCATCTTAAACACTTTTAAAAACATTAGATTGTATATTCTCAGATTATCATAAACAATTGCATTTACCTTTAGATTTATAATAATAATAATAATAATAATAATAATAATAATAATAATAATAATAATAATAATAATAATAATAAACTGATACGTAATTATAAAATAATCTATTAAATGTAACTTGTACTAAAGTAATATTATATAAATATAAATTAAACCATACCACGGGTGGGGTTCGAACCCGCGGTCAGAGAGTTGGATGAATCCTATTGAAGCTAGCTGGCCCAGTGGCTTACGCGTCGGTCTGGAGTTTTGAGACTGACCGCGGGTTCGAACCCCACCCGTGGTATGTTTGTTTATCGTGTCATTACGATTTCGTGAGTCTTGTTAAATATAAATTATTTGCAAAATGTTATTAATTTGATTATAATTTAATAAATTTGCATATTTTTTATTTAACCTTTCAGTATATTTTAAGAATATATATATATATTACTTAACTAGGAGATAATACTGGTATAATAATAGTGGTTATAATACTGGTATAATAACAGTGGTTATAATACTGGTATAATAACAGTGGTTATAATAGTGGTATAATAACAGTGGTTATAATACTGGTATAATAACAGTTATAATACTGGTATAATAACAGTGGTTATAATACTGGTATAATAACAGTGGTTATAATACTGCTATAAAACAGTTATAATACCGGTATAATAACTGGTTATAATACTGCTATAATAACAGTGGTTATAATACTGCTATAATAACAGTGGTTATAATACTGGTATAATAACAGTGGTTATAATACTGGTATAATAACAGTGGTTATAATACTGCTATAATAACAGTGGTTATAATACTGCTATAATAACAGTTATAATACTGGTATAATAACAGTGGTTATAATACTGGTATAATAATAGTGGTTATAATACTGGTATAATAACAGTGGTTATAATACTGGTATAATAACAGTGGTTATAATACTGCTATAATAACAGTGGTTATAATACTGCTATAATAACAGTGGGTATAATACTGCTATAATAACAGTGGTTATAATACTGGTATAATAACAGTGGTTATAATAGTGGTATAATAACAGTGGTTATAATACTGGTATAATAACAGTGGTTATAATACTGCTATAATAACAGTTATAATACTGGTATAATAACAGTGGTTATAATACTGGTATAATAATAGTGGTTATAATACTGGTATAATAACAGTGGTTATAATACTGCTATAATAACAGTGGTTATAATACTGCTATAATAACAGTGGTTATAATACTGCTATAATAACAGTGGTTATAATA
>WNWK01035875.1:0-19509 GCA_009830355.1 Cherax destructor | reverse complement strand
ACCCTGATCGTGGTTTATCTCTCTCAGTGGAACATAGTTGACATGTGGATTGTACCAATTCTGAAGATGACTGTGGCACTGTAGCTACTGAGGACAGGACATAAATTCTGGAAGAATGTTTGTAGCATTCTTCATCATTGAATTTCTTATTGAAGCCTTTTGGTTAGCACCTAATGGTTAATTGTGCATTTAATGCCCCAGTATTTATTAAAAATGGCTGATGCATTGAGAATTCTTGGAAGGACTTCCATGTTAATTCGGCACATGGAATGCATCAACCTGAATGTCAAATGATAATTTGTTAGGGGGCCACTAATCACTTGGAAATAAGGAGGAAATTTCAACCCAAAGGGAAAAAGGGGAACAAGAATTTCCATGAATCACGAGTCAACCCTGTAATAATGGAAACTCCTTGATGGATGATGTTGCATGATGGATGAGTGTTGCATGATGGATGGGGTGTTGCATGATGTATGAGTGTTGATGATGGATAGGTGTTGCATGATGTATGAGTGTTGCATGATGGATGAGTGTTGCATGATGGATGAGTGTTGCATGCGAAGAGTTACATTGTAGGGGAAGAGTTTCGGGCCCAATATGACAAAGACATATGATAATGTTCCTTTACCTTAATGGCGTGACAAGACAAACGCTGTTAATGTTGTGTGAATTGTCTTCTGTGAGAGAGGAATGTGTCAGTATTTTTAAGCACTGGTTCACTCTTAATTTTGTGCTGGTTATTTTTAAATTTTGTGCTGGTGAGTTCTTAATTTTGTGCTGGTTGAGTTTTTAAATTTTGTGCTGGTTAAGTATTTATTTTGGTGTTAAACATTAACCCACAAATGATTGATAAGTTTAATTCATTGCATAAATGTGTATTGTGAAATTAGATGCATGTGTTTAGTGTTTATTCATGTGTCTAAATAACCAACAAAAGAAAAAAATAACCCACCGTAACCCAAACTAACATAACAAAAACCAACCAAACCCCTCCTAACATTGTCTCTCAGTCCAAAGCAGGCCGAACCTGCAAACTCGACATAAATCCGGTGGACTGTGAGACCAAGTTTTAAATAATGTTTGTGTATTGTTAAGCATGTGAGAATCTTTCAACTGTTCACTACATGCCCGGATTTAATGAAATAACTTTGAAGAAGCCTGGTCCCGGGGGTTGGGGAAAACATCATCTAGCTTTTGCGAAGACGGGGGGCAAGATCGCAGATGAACGGGGATATTTTTTAAAAGGCGGGGGATGTGGAACCATGTGTTTACATTACGTAGGTTTCCTTTGCATTTTGGATTTAAAAAAGGCACATGATGGGGTCGATAGGGAAGCAGCGGGCAGACGTTGAAAGTTTATTAACGGGTTTAGGTTACTTAAAGGTTTTTTTAAGATAAAGTTTTGTTCGGTTTTTTAAACCCCGGAGGGTTACCCACCCGGGATGACCTAAAAAACAGTGCGTCATAAAGGGGACTGTTGTCTTATTTCCGGGGGGGTCCCTTGTCCCCGGGATGCAACCCACCCCAGTCGACTAACTCCTGGTACCTACTTGCTTGCTAGGTGAACGGGACAACAGGTGTAAGGAAAACGCCCAATGTTTTCCCCCCTTGCTGGGGAACGAACCACGGACACTCAGCGTGTGAAGCGAAGCGTTTACTGGGCCCAGGCCTGGTAAAAGTAAGCCTGTAAAAGGGGATGCAAATGTCACCATGGATGTTCAGCATAGAGAGGGTTTATAAAAGAGTGTTGAGAAGATGGGGGGATTAAAAGATAAAGAAACAAGTACAAAGTTGTAGTTGCAAGTTACTTTTTTCAAACACTTTGGGAGTTTTGAAGAGAAGTTTCAAAGATTTTTGGGGTTTTGGGGGGGTATGTAGAAGATGGAAATTAAAAGTGAACATAGTAAAGAGGAAGGTGACGAGGGCAACAAAATGATACTAATGAGAAACTGGATATCAGATTTGAAGGAGGGGAATATGGAAGAACTGAATGTTTTCAGATATATGGAAGTCGACTTTCGTTGGACATTTGAAAGACGAAAAGATCCACAGAACTGATGAGAGAAGAAGGTGAGTGGCGCATTGAGGCATCTGGGGGTGTGAAGCATGGGATGTGAACGTTGCAGCAAGGAGGAGGCGGGAGGCAGTGGAGATGTCATGTCTGAGGCGTGTGGGTGAAATATTATGCAGAGAATTTAAAGTTTGAAGATAAGAAGGAGGGGGAGATTATTGGAAGTATTACCCAAAGATCTTGGGGGGGGTTGTTGGTTGATTTAACATTTAGAGAGGTTGGAGAAAAATAAGAGGAATTGAAGGGTGTATAATTGTATATATTAGGGAAGGCGGGGTAGGAGTCTTTCTAGGAAGATTTGGGGGGAGGGGGGGAGGGAAGGCGGGGTAGGAGTCTTTCTGGGGAAGAAGGGAGAGAGAGGGTAAAAGAAGTTTTATACATCCAAGAGGCGGGGAGTGTGTTATATAGTAGTGAAGGCATGGTTTTTATGAGCTTACTTGCTTTTGGGAGTGTGAGGTAGGTTCCCTGAAGGGGGCCCGGGGGAAAATTTACAGGACTTAAGTCCTGCAGGTGTAAAGTACAATTCATGAACTCTGAAGGAATGGTGGGGATATTGCAGTTTAGAGGACCATCTGAACTATAGATCGACAGCCCCCAAGAAGGGATGGAGGAGTGATGGTGAAGTTTTTTTTTAGTGTCTTTTACGTCAGTGGGAGAGGGCCCGCGCTTAAAAAAATAGTGACTCTGACCCTATGAACAATCAAATCTAGTAACCTAAATTCATTTGTACTTTTCGTTCACTATGGTAGCGTCACCTTCCCTCAATGTATATGTCTGTTTTTGCAGTTAAATTCTCTCTCACTTCTCTGTAAAATCCATTTATTAAATATCTTCCATCCCTCCCCCTCTGTACTAATTCACTAAGAAACATTCTGCTGTTACCACCAGATTTATGGAACAATAACATAAAGTGACGATAGGGTATTAAATAAGCACTTCACAAGGCAAGATTTTTATTGGAACACAAGTCTTAGTTATATGTTCTTCATGAGAGATAAGTATATAAGTATATTCTTAATTAAAACACAGAGTTAAGACATAAGTCATATGATGACTTGATCACTGGACTAATAATACCCACTACAACTTTAACATCAAGTAATAGTGGAGAATGAAAAGTGAACGAAGATATGACTGTAATAAATTACCCCATCTGCGGTTAAATACTTTCTGATTATATTTTTGCTCGTTTATACCAAGATGCATCTCCAGCTTCTTCCATCTATTTGCAAATAATATTTCTTCATTTTATACATTTTTAAAGACAAAATAGGATATAAATCAAGCCTCTGTCCTGGTCATTTTCCTTGACCTTGGCAGTTTGTTTGAACCTCCTTTTTGCAGGTGTGTTACTCAGAGGTTCAGTGTTGGTGTCCTCACCAGCAGCTTCCACAGTCGCTCGTAGAGACGGGCACACGTGGGGTTCACCACCCGAGGCTCCAGCTCTCGCTGAACTCAAGAACAGTTTAATCTAGAGCCCCTCACTAGCATCAAGGCAAAATAATGCAATAAGGGAAAGTAATGCTAAACCATTTCGAGATAAAAAGTGTAAATGGCATCTGCACAATCTATTAATATACCAATCTTCTTCTAAATAAGACACACAAGAGTTAATGTTTTGAAACCAATCAGAGGATCCTGTCTTTACCTATCACACGTAAACAATATTTGATAATAGCCTATGTAGCAGTGTGTATAGGACATCCTCGCAACCAAATAGTCCCATAAATCTTCCCTAGATAAGTTACACAAGCGTTGATAATTTGGAGGCGATCGAATAAGGCGTTCTCGAGTAATAAAGAAAAAAGCTTTGAAAAATCAAAAGTAAATGTGGTAAGAATGTTCTGAAAAATAAAAGTGTTACTTTGTTTAACTTAAAAATACCATAAAACCACAGATCTTATTTTTATCAGTTTACTTTTCTGATTTACATTCTATTTAAAGCTCTATATTCCAAATTAATACAAAAATCCTTCGTCTTAAGACAGACCAACAATTAGTGTTGTAGGTTGACCAGAAGAAACATTCTCCAGTTATTACTTGACAAACAATTTATATAATAATATTGACAAGTTTAAATGATCACATTTCAAAGTGAGTGACAAGTTACGTTGTAATTTTTTTTATATATTTTATTTAGAACAGTTTACACAATACATGTCATGACAAAATCGCATATTGACACATATACATAAGCTCCACACCCTACCAGAAAATTAAACACAAATATAATCAATCTCCTTCTTATTAACCTTGATACTAGGTTGTCTTATCTTTACTGAAAAATATCTAAATACAACTACAAACTTAAGCAAAACTAAACACAAAACAAAAACTGCCTTTACCTAAACACACCTCAAACAATCCCATCTCCTGACACATGTTACAAAATTAAACACCACAACTGCCTGTAATAAAAAGTTAAACATCATATTACATTCCATAAACACACAGGAACAATACAGTCTCTGAAAAAGTCTTACCCAAACAGTCCGAAGACCTGGTATCACTGTAATACACCAAATAACATGAAACCATTACAGCTCTACCATGTACACTTGTAAACCCCCCTTCCATTCCTTTTTTGTTTTGTTTTTTCCAAGTTTAAGGAAATACCCTTTCGAGTCAGACGTAAAAGTCATAATACAAGTCACAAACAACATCTCATTAAACTTGAAACTGTGTACTATCCTAACTCCCCCAATCCTTAAAAACATATCTCAATACAACTGTAAAACTTCATCTATATTATATACAAAACAATTTTTTTCTTTGACCTGACAACACCTCGAACAAAATCCCAACACCCTACACACACATTACAAATATTAATCAAAATTAAATGCCATAACAATGTAAGACACCACTATATTACATTCAACGATCACTTAAGATCAAAAAGCTAACTCTTCAAAAGTCTGGAGCCTTACCTAACCTACTGCTGTATACCACAACAGTGCTCCTAGAACCTGGTGCACATCAAATAAAACCTCCCCATACCCATACATTTCAAGGTTTACCACCACCATGTCATGCTTGAACCATATGACATTCCCTGTGTTTGACACAGACAAAACACAAAAATTACCCCGGTGGTAGCTGAAAAGATAACACAAAGGAAAATAATATTTTCTCCACCCACACACACGCACCCAACATACATTCAAACACCTGCCGTACGTGACACAATGTCCATACACCAACACACGGATCTCACTCACACAGGCAGCATCTCTAATAGAGTTCTTCCAATATATTTTTTTTTCTTTAATATAGTCAACAAAGGTTTGCTTTGACTCACAAACCCCTAAGAGATTATGATGACGCCGACAGTAAGAAAACAGACAAGCTCACCCTTATGATCCCAACACCCCTTCCCCAACTACCCTTCTGCGCTAACTTCACTAACTACTGATGAACAAAAACATATATTTTTTTGTTTAATATTGAAAGCAGAGCACCCGAAACCTGAAGCATCAACAACAAACCATCCTCATTTTCCCTGACACCCCTGCTACCCTAATAAAACCATACCTCACACACACTCTCATGTTAGTCCCTCACCCCCCAACTCCTCACAAAAGTAAATAACGTGATACGCAGTTTCAAGCCCACCGCATTTCAGGCACAACCCCTCCCTTATTATGCCCATTCTCCACAATTGTGCCCTTGATGCCAAAATGCCTAATAAAAACCTATACCCTGTTTCCCGTACCCTAGGTGGTATATGCAGCCTCTTCATCCAATACCACACTAAATTCCAATTATACATTGGATAAATCCCTGATCCCTGCACTATCTCTTTCACTCCCCCTACCCTATCCAACTTACTCACCTTCACCCCACCTGGCACCCTGACAACTGAAAGATATCTCAAAATATCCTCACAATGCAAAAATCTCTACCCTTCCACCACCTACGTACCTCACTCATAACCCTCCCTACTCACCTGCCCCCCATCCCTCCCACAATAAATTCCTGTTTTACAGTATATACTTTGAAGCCTTCTCCCTAATGGTATCAACCCCATTCCCCCCACGGCCACCCCCGCTGTCACTACTTCTCACGCCAACCAGTGCCTCCCATAGCTCCAAATGTATCTATAAACCCTTACCATCAGCCTTCTTATGTCACACTCCCGTAGAGGATAAACAGTCCCCAAAAACCACAGTTTACTATAAATTAGAGCATTCACTACCACTGCTCTTTGTAACAACGTTACCTCTCCAGGACTGAAACCACCTAACCTACCTAGCACTTTGTTCACCACTAACTCCGAATTTACTTCCCTTGCCAACAGACTACTATGACTAAAAATGACCCCACATATTTTTAAGCTATCAACACACATCCACCTACCCCTACTCTCCAACGGCCCACCCACCCACGAACCTACCTCCAACAACCTAGATTTTGCTCTATTGATGCCCATCCCAGTAGCCCCTCCAAACACCTCAATAATTATTTCCTAAACCCTCACTACTCCCCACCATAATTGTAGTGTCATCAACATAACCTACTATGCCCATTACACAACCCCACTTTTCATCCCCATCCCATACCCCCTCACGAACCAACCTATAAAAGAGGTCCTGCAGACACCCAAAAAGGATCTGAGATAGGGGACAACCCTGCCTCAGACCCCTCTCAAACCTCACCTAAACCCCTAACCTGCCATTAATCTGTACCCTCGCCAAGGCACCATCATACAAGGTTCTTACCCACCTAATAATTTCCCCGCCAAACCCCTGCCTCCCTAAAATCTCATATAACATCTCCCTGTCTACACTATCATACGCCGTTTCCCAATCTAACCCCAGAACCCCTCCCCCTTCCTTCAGTTCCTATGCCCCGTCCTAATGCTACGTCCTGGTATACCAAACTGACCTTCCTCTAACACCTTCTCCAACACCCTCTTCATCCTATTCGCTAATATCTTGGCTAAAATCTTGTAATCAGAGCATAACAAAGTTATTGCCCTATACCTCTCAAAACATCACTGTCCTTGCCTTTTGGTACTAACACCACCATCCCAGTCCTTGACCTCATCCATCGTACCCCTATCCTTCATTTGATTCAGCACCTTTACTAAAACATCCTTCAAAACATCCCAATGACATATGTAGAAATCCCAGGTAGCCCATCCACCCAGGTGCCTTCCCCATGCGTAACCCTTGCACCGCTTGCCATACCTCTTCAATCGTTATTCTTCCACCAAACCCCTTCCTATCCTCCTCTCTAACCTCTCCTGAATGCTCTCTAGCACAATCCCTACAAACCTCATCCCTCACTCTACCCATGAACTTATCCTGAAACCAATACCTTGCATAAGCACACATCCGTCCGTCGTTCTTAACACCTGACCTTTATGATAACCCCCAATCTTCTTCTCTACCTTCAATGCCGTTATTGTCATGCCTGTTCTACGTGTCCTAAATCTCCTCAAAACAGTACCCGAAGGCCTATCACCCCATAACACCTCTTCTAATTGACTACGAACCCTTATCACCCTAAAACTTCATTCTGAATATCCTTTAGTCTACCCTTAAGATACGCTATTTCCTGTTGTTGACACCCTCCTCCTCCACCACTATAACAATCCCTTAACCTCCCTTCCAAATATCCCTGTAACCCATACCTATACCTAGCCTCCTCAACCCCCTCACGCCTATAATAACCTCTCACCGCCTCCTTTGCCATCAAATTCCACCACTTCCCAATGTCACAAATGCCCCTACCCCACCCCAGACCCCCTCCCACCAAGCCTCGAAACCCTCACAATCCCCCTCTCGTTTCAGCAAACTAACATTCAACCTCCACAAGTCCGAATAATATTTAACAGCACCCACCCACCCCAACACAGCCACCACACCCCTATGATCTGAAAACCCAACATCTATATTACGCACCTCTTCCACATTTATACTTGAAGACACGTACACCCTATCCAACCGTGCTGCATATCCTTTCCTAATAAACGTTTGTTCTACCATAACGTGTCTACCATCTACTACATCCCAAACCCCAACCGCCCCTAATAAGTCCCTCAACACTGCTAGCACACAACCTGCTCCTCTCGGTTCTACGTCATTCCTCCTAATAACACAATTCCAGTCTCCCACTATCACCGTTACCGCAGGAAGACCCCTTAATGCATAAACTAAATAATCCCTCACGAAATCCCCCTTGATACTAGGCACATTAACCGCTGGCATATACACACCCAGAAAACAAACCGAGATGTCACCCCAAACCCCATCTACCCTTCCAATCCGCCCCCCTCCTACCTCCTCAAACGACCTCAAATGAAAAGGGCAGGATTCCCTAATACCTACCTTGAAAAGTTCCGAACTTCCTGTATATAAATTAAATCCCTTTAACCTCAATTCCCTACCACACCTATAATTGTGTTCTTGGAGGAAACAAACATCAATACCCTCTCTCCGCAAAATACTCTCAACCCACAACCTCTTGACCTCAGCATGGAGGCCATTAACATTCATACTTAAACACTTAAATTCTTTAAAGGTGGTTTCCCCCGATGCTTCGTTACTCGTGCTCCACCTGCATTGACGAAGAACCCCCTGGGCCTTCCTCCCACCTTGTCTACACACTTCTCCTTTACTCCCCCCTCTCATCCCTATCCCTTTCTGCTAACACTTTCTTCCCTGTCTTCTGAGCCGGCATCAACACATCATCTTCCACCGAACCACTAGATCTCTTACGGGATTCTCCCGCCACCTCCATGATCTCTTCAGACACTGCACTGACTACATTGTCCTCCTTATGAACTTCTACCTCAACCACACACACTCTCACCTCATTACCACTCTCACCACAACCACTCTTACTCACGTCATCACTCAGCACTTCGCCCAGACTTGCCATTACTTCCAGGTTATTCTGCAGCTCATACTCCTCACCCACGGAAGGTGGACTATCAATCAACTTCCTTAGATCCTCCAACATAGGATCTGTCAATTCCACCAAATCATTGCCATCCTCCTGTCCGACGGCAACTGTAGAATCCTTCACCTCCTCTGGACATGTCACAGGAGGTAATGTCACCACCAACTCCTCCGCTTGCTCCATCTCATCGCTCCATCGACGTGCTCCTCCATCCTTACGCCCTGGAGAAGACATATTCCTCTCCAGGTCACTGAAAAGGCTATCCACATCAATCCCCCTCACTTCCTCTCCACGTCGTTGCTGGGGTAACTGTTCTTGTTTCTCACAAGCCACCGCCAAATGCCCCACCTGTCCACATAGCCGGCATGTCTCACTTGCCCTGCATATGTCACATATACTTGTGTACGAAAGAGGGGCATCAATACATATGATGGTATACGCATCCTCAAGGACATCTTCAGACTGTATGATCCTTCTGGCAATCCTGCATAGGCACCCTGTTCCCACCTACCGACATTTGCCATATGAATCACTCCATATGCCTTGAAAACATCCCTCACATCGTCTTCATAAGCCTCAAATGGAATATTTCGATTCCTTATCCACTTGTATGTCACCAATACGTCCCTCAACCGCACCTCCAATCCTTCCCTCACAACCATCCTCTTGTCTTGATAATCGTCAACATCTCTTTCGTAGACACCACTCGACGAGAACTTCACAAACACTCTTGTTGCGCCATTAAGTGATATTCCATAAATATCTGAAGTGGCGAATCCATATTTATCACGTAGAATGGCAGATAAGAGATCGTCTGCATTTGAAGGGTAAATGGTTCCAGCAAGCACCTCAATACACACTGTATTTACTCTCTTTCTGTATGGCTCGGCCATTGCTGAGAAAATGAAAAAAGTCAGTTGTAATAAGGCCCACCCCACTGGGGAAAGTTTGAAGACGATCAGGAAAAACATTCTTTAGTTAATGATTTGATTCCAACTATTCCAACTTTTATAATTATTTCAGTAAAAATTATAATTTGCATCAATATTTGCATCGTCAATAATATTTTGAAGTTAATCACAAATAAACATCATTTATTGAGTAAAAATAGCGCTATTTATTTCATAAAATTGTGAAATTAGGACTTATGCGTCTTAATGGCAGCGTGAACATTATGTTCAGGAAACAACAACAGTGGTAAAAATTTGAAGCCGATCAGATGAGTCATTCTCCAGTTAGGGCAACGATTCCAACGATTCCAAGTTTTTTTACTATTTTACTGCATCAACAAATTTGTCTGGAGACAAACTTAATAGTTACTATCCTGGTCCTAAGATGCATTAACCATTAAATATTGAAGGTGTTTACGAGGAAACTGGATAATATTTAATGTGATTTAACGGGAATAAAATTTCCACATTATCAGTTATCAGAGAAATAAATTTAAAAGTTAGAGGAAAAAACAAAAGAAAATCATTCAACTTCTTTAGAAACGTCTTTGGATATACCTAATAAAGTCCATCTTAAATGGATGAATAGATGACTAACACAAATCTTAGCAGAGAAGACAAGATTTTACAGCACTTCAAAGAGGAGGGAGTAACTTTATTGACTAATATATATTTTAAAAGTGAGCTGATACAAAGGAATAAGGAAAGCTAAACGAATCCAAGCTATACTAATGCAAGACAAATTATAAATGACTCTGAAGTGTTCATGACGATCAGGAAAAAACTGTCCCACAGAAAACTTTGCATAAGTAACCGATAATAAGCAAAAGAAAGTGCTGTCTTTTAAGTGTTATACCCGGTGGGTCTTCACACAAGAAGACAGAGGATACACTTAATAAGCAAACATAGCAGAGAGAAGCTTATGACGACGTGTATTGTTCCAGTCACAATATTGTGCATTTGTGTTCTTTAGCCATGGATGTTATTGCAGCTTTTAATAATAACAGAAAAACCGAAAAAACTAATTAAGTAATATGACAGTCACAAAGAATATGATTATAAAATAATTAACAGATTAAGACAAATTACATCCACTCAAGATGAATCATTCCCTCAATCTTCACATGCAGATCCTAAGATAATTATAATGATATTGATGTCAGACAATATTTGGTAATAGTGTTAATTGGTTTTAGAATTGATTGTGATAATGTATCGTCGTTCAACAAGTCAAGTTTTACAACAGTTAACCTGGAAAAAGTGAGTCTTGTTCTTGCATTAAAGTTTGTTCTTGACTATTAGTAATTCATTTATGTATAGGAAAACAGGATGTCATAAACCAATTTAGCTCAGGAAGAAACATGAGATGTATTAGGATCAATTAAATGTTTTGTTAGTGGCATAACAAAACCAATGCTATAAAATGTTTTTGCTCAATATTCTCTGTGTCCCCAAATTAATAAAATATGAATTGTGAAACTGATAAAACTTATTTACAAACTTGTAAATGTTTTGACACTAAGACAGGAAGAAAAATTATATTTAAAATTTGTTTATAGGAGGGAACACAGTAACGAAGATGTCTTTATTAAAGGCACTGGACGTGTATCTGCAGGAGACTGCCATGTATATTGTGACATGTTATTAATAACTTTCATTTTTTTTAAGGAAACATAAAATAAATGTTGACATAGTTATAGTGAAATATACAAAATAACATTACCTTCATGCAGTTGCATATCCTGTATATTTATTTAGTTATATTTAGTAACATAATTAGAATGGAGAATATAAGAGACGACACCACGACTAGAACAACACACGAATGACTCATACTTAGGAAATTTAATCTTATTACGTACGTTTCGGTCTGACTTGGAGCAACACAAAGAAGTGCGAAGGGAAGAGACTGAAAATATATATGGAGAGGGGGACAGGAGTGGTTGAACTGGAGGAGGGAGTAGTATTAAATGTAATAGAAGTAGTAGTAGTCGTAGTAGTAAACGTGAAGATAAATTAAGGAACAAGAGAACAGAGGATCACTGCAGGAGAGCTAGTGTCCCACAAGGGTGGAACAAAATACTAGAGGGAGAAAACTTCATAAAACAGAACCCACCTAGGCAGAAGGTAGGTAAGGCAAAGAAAATATAGGAAAAGTGAAGATGCAGGAGAGGACATGAAGAAGGTCAAGTCCCGAGTGTTCTTAACGTTTGGAGCATTTGATAGTGTAATGAGAAAAGAAGGCATCTACAGAGACAAAGCCATGGCAAAGATTCATCTTAGATTTTTTTTGTATAAGGAATGCTTCTACAAGATGGCATCTGTGAAGGCTAGAAGAAAGGTACATCGTTTTGACAGAGGACCAGATAATAGAATGATCATAAATAACAAAAAAAGGCACAATACCATGACTGGAACAATACACACACAACCCTCTTTTCTATGTGCGGGTTGTGTGTGTATAGAATGATCATGATATCTAACTTGACAGAAATGAGCATTGTTAGTGCCATCAAGACAAACACTTCTTTTGTACTCTGTAAGTCTGTAAGAAAGTAAGAGGCTAATTTCTCCCAAGTATTGGAAAGGACAAGAGGAGGAGGAAATGGTGTAGACTCCAGAAGCATGAGTGGCAAGAGTATTGATTTGGCGAAAGAAACTTTGACGCCTAAAGAAGTGAGTGTTGCTATGATTTAGGAGACTGGAAATATAGGGAAGGTAAAAGAGCTTAACAACACTTTTCGTTCTTTGGATATTAAACTTTTCCTTTGCGCTTCTGCGTGACTGGTTAATAATGCAAGTTGGACCGAGACGTTATCGTAAGTTTCAGTCTACTAAGTGAGGTTATTTATGCATAATTAGCATGGGTTTTCTTTATTTGAATGAGTAAGCAATTTATATTAAGTGACAATCTGTGGATAATTAGACGAGTTACCGTACGTTTGGTGAGAGAGGATTTTTTTTTTGTATATTTTTTTTAAAACAGTACATACAATACATGTCATGACAAAATGCATATTGAAACATATACATAAGCTCCTCACCCTACCAGAAAACGAAACACAAATATAATCAATCTCCCTTCATATTAACCTATTTACTAGGTTGTCTTATCTTTACTGGAAAATATCAATACAACTACAAACTGCAGCAAAAATATACACAAAACAAAAACTGCCTTTACCTAACCACACCTCAATACCCATCTCCCTGCTCACACATGTTACAAAAATTAAACACCACAACTGCCTTAATAAAATTAAAAATCATATTACCTTCCATAAACACACATGAACAATACTGTCTCTGCAAAAGTCTTCCCCAAACAGTCCGAAGACCTGGTATCACTGTAATACACCAAATAACAAAACCATTACATCTCTACCATGTACCCCTTGTAAACCCACTTCCTTTCCCCTTTTTTTTTTTTTTTCCTTTTTTTAATGAAATACTCTTCCGAGTCAGACGAAAGTCATAATTCAAGTCACAAACAACATCTTATTAAACTTGTAATTGTGTACTACCCAAACCCCCCCCCTTTTTTTTTTATTTTTTTTAAAAAACATATCTCAATACAGCTGTAAAACCTCATCCATATTATATAAAAAACAAATTTTTCCTTTGCCCCTAGCAACACCTCGAAAAAAATCCCAACCCCCTACACACTTCCCAATATTAATAAAACTTAACTGTCATTACAATGTAAGACACCACTATTTTACATTCAACGATCACTTAAGAAAAAAAACCTAACTCTTCAAACGTCTGGAGCCTTCCCTAACCTACTGCTGTATACCACAACAGTGCTCCTAGAACCTGGTGCATATTAAATAAAACCTCCCCATACTCATACATTTAAAAAGGTTTACCACCACCTTTCAGGGCTTGAACCTTATGACTTCCCTGTGTTTGACACGGGCAAAACAAAAAATTACCCCGGTGGTAGCTAAAAAATTTAACAAAAAGGGAAAATAATTTTTTCTCCACCCACACACACGCACCCAACATACACCCAAACACCTGCCATACGTGACACAATGCCCCTACACCAACACACGGATCTCACCCCCCACACAGGCGGCATCTCTAATAGTGATTTTCCCAATATATATATATATTTTTTTTTCCTTTAATTTAGTCAACAAGGTTTGCTTTGACTCAAAAACCCCTAAGAGATTATGATGACGCCGACAGTTAGAAAACAGGCAAGTTTCCCCCTTTTGCCCCCAACCCCCCCTTTCCCCCCAACAACCCTTTTTGCCAACCTCACTAACTAATGTTAAAAAAAAAAATTTTTTTTTTTTTTTTTTTATTAATTATCATTGAAAGCAGAGCCCCCGGAAACCCTAAAGCATCAACAACAAACCATCCTCTTTTCCCCCTTACCCCCCCGCTACCCTAATAAAACCATACCTCCACACACTCATGTTGGTCCCTCCCCCCCCCCCCCAACAATAACGCAACCGTGATGTTCCTATAACCCAAAGAAAACGCCTTACACCACCTTCCTGCATACACCTCTTGATTACGACATCTTGTCCTTTAAAAACCCGCCGCCATAGCCCAATACGGACAGCGCCCTGCTCCTCTCTCATACCACGAGTTGTAAATGTACTCCACCACTTTTATGCGATCCTTTTTAAAGGGTTGGGATCGAAGGGGTAAAGGGGGGAGGGTCAGGTACCGGGTTTTGCATCGGGGAAAAGTGGGTTATGTTGATGACACAACAATTCTCGTAGGTGGGGGGGAGGGGGTTAAATGCTATAGGGAGGTTTTTAAGTTTTTTTGGGGCAGTTTTTTTTTTTTTTTATTTAAAACCATACATGAATACATCAGATAACCAAATACCCACAAAAAAGAACATCCCTTACATATCCCCCCAAAACTATGGGGTTTACAGAAGGAGCAGCTAGGTCTTTCATTATGAACAGAAACCCTAGAGCAAAATTCCACATGACAAAAGTACATACTGTAAAAAAATATATTAGATGAAGGAAAAAAAAGCTATTCCCGCCCATAGCGACCCCCCCCCCCTTTTAAAGGGGCAGGACAGGGGGAAAAACTGGTCCCTCATACCCGGATAATTTACACCTTAACACTTTTAAATTATACCAACCCACCCCCCATCCCCGTACCTTACCCCCGTATATTCTCTCTATAAAAAAAAAAACATATAATTCCCCACCTAGTGCCGGTTAGCCCCCAAAAACAAATAAAAAAACAAATTACCCTTGACACTACGTATGAAAATAAAAAACCCCCCTAGTCAAAAAGCTACTAAATTAACAATTATTTACAAAACTATAACACAAAAAATGTCTTTTTTATACAAGAAGTTTTCCCAAAACTGAAGCTATACACGTAAAAAAATATATGACATGGACAATATAGAAATAATCATGCTTATTAACACATCCCAAACCCCGTCAAAATATATCAAAGAGTTAATATATCATCATATTTTTTCCTGACGTATCGGGTCATGGCCCCCATGCACCTGAATATAAAATAGAGGGGTTTCCCTTTTTGACCTGACCCTTTTTTCCTCCCCCCAGATTGCAAATCACCCCGTTCAGTTATAGGATCCACAATATCCAGCACTCCCCGTACCCCCTGGTTCCCTCACACTGTTGGGGGACCTTTGCTTAACATCCCCAAAAACCTTTTTTTTAAATTTCCCCTGAGCTGGTGTGAAACATCGTCCTCCCCCCCCAAAATTTGGGTCTCTTCCCAGATCCAAAAATAACCTCCATATCAGGTCCCCCATCTTCATTATGTACCATTACTGGCACCTTTTGCACACTCAGATTGGTAATCTCGGACAAAAAGTCCCCCCGTCCGTCCACCCACACAGTATTTCCTCCACCGCCCCATTCGAGTCCACCTGCACCTGACGTTGGGTCCAACAACCCCACAGCATCTCTGGGACCTCTTTCCCCAATACCTAAATCCAGCTCTAAACCGCATTCTCCACTTTTTGCTCCACTGTCCTTTTCACGTCATCCGGTAGTGTCTGGCCCCATCCACCGATGCCTGCACAATATCACTCCACTTTGCAGCCCCCCACGCCCACACCGTCCATCTGTCTCTGTGCCCTCATCCACAGCCCCAACAGTATGCCTGTCATCCTGTCTCCTCCCCTGTCGCTTTGCACACTCAGCTGCAATGTGATCAAAGAGCTATATATACGACAAGTTCTACGTTGACCCACATAAGTGACGAAACCTGCGTTCTAAAGTCAGGCAACACTACGTAGGAAAGGCCCCCCTCAGCGTCATTTTCAAATTTAAAAATCCCTCCGGGGTTCCCGTAGAAACCGTCGGACCATCTACCCATGACTGCAAAAAATGAATGATTCCATAAAACCTTTTAAAAGGCCCTCTCTCACATCAGTTTGTCGGCCTCCAAAAGGTAGGTTACGTATACGAATCCAAGTATATTGTCGTGATACGTTCCCTTTTAATTTAACCTCCACCGACTCGTTGACCTGTAGACGTTATCCTCAAAAAGTGTCAACAAGTGTCTCATACACCTGTGTTGTCATTAGCTTCACGAAAATTTCACACTGCCGTTGAGGGGGCTATGCCGTAAATATCGCTCTTGTCGATGCCATCGTGTCTCTAATGATAGCTGGTAACAGGAGGTTGCGTTATGTGGGATAAATACCCCCACAAAAAAACCCACACAGACAGTGTTAATGCGCCGTCGATACTGCTCCGCCATCCTGCTTTGAAAAAAAAAGTAGTTCCACTGCTCCACAAGAGGGCAGACCAGACCACCTGCCACGGCCAAGGCTGGGCAGCGGGTGCGGGGTTATGTTGATGACACATCAATTCTCGTAGGTGGGTGGGGGGGGTTGGATTATAGGGAGGATTATAAGTGTTTTTGGGGCAGCTCGGGATGCGGTTTAAACAGGGTGAAATCTAAATTGTTAGAGGTGGGGACGTGGGGGGGGCGGGGACTTGGGAATAGGTATGGTTGGCATGTTGTTGAGTGCTTGAAAATTTGTGGGATAATTTATTGTAATGATGCGAGTAGGGGGGGTTGAAAATTCTTCAAGGGGGTGGCGACAATGCGCGAATGAGTGGATGGAGACCGGGAGATGTGGGGGTTAATGCAGGGGGGGTTATGGTAGTGAATGTTTTACTGTATAGTAAATTGTCATGTGGAAAAGGGTATACCCACTCGGGGGGAGTTTTTGGGTTTTAAAGCGGGGGTGTTGCGGTATATAGGGGGTTTTGGTAGACATTGGCTTAATAAGGAGGTTGTCATGACCCCGGTTAGTAAGGGAGGTTTGGGGTTGATCCCTTACATAGGAGGCTTATAGGAATATATGTAAAGCAGAGATATGTGGAGGAGGGAGGGGGGGGGTGGCGGGTGGGAGTGGTCATGCGTGGGGTACGGAGGTGGTGGAGGGGGCGGGGACCTGAGTTTATGTGAGGCAATGTTGAGATTTTTACTAGTGGTCAGAGACCCGGGGGGTTTTTCCGGGGGGGGGGTTTGGGAACAAGCTTGGGGGAGGGGGGGGTATAGTGAAAGGGGGTACCCCAAAAATACCCAAAGTAAAATTTGGGCCCGGGCCCGGTTTGGGTAGGTTTCCGGAAGTTGGGGCTGAGGGCGGGTTTAAAGGGAGACGGTTTTCGATTCCTTGGAATCTTGGCTTCCAAAGGGAAATTGTTTTTAATGGGTTTAGCGAGTGAGGGTACTTGTTTGAGATGTGGGTTTTTTGGATACGTCGTACCATCGGTGTATTTTGTAAAATTTGGGGGGGGGGTGCGGGAATGGTTTGGACGAGTCATGAGGAGTGTAGGTGGGTGTGGGCTTTCGATGTTAGGGGCTTTAAGCCTGGATATTGGTGGGTTTGGGGGAAAATGTACGTAGAAGTTTAATGTACCTGGTGGTTGATTTCATAAAATTTGTGGGGTATGCGCGGGGTTTAGTGGGTGGGAGGCGGGTTCTGCCGGCGGCACACAACAGGACAAATGTAGGAATCAGGGTTTGTATGGGAGAACTTGGGTTGAAGCTTTCTCAGAGGGTTATAGAACGATGGCGGTGGTGTCCTTTTTAAAAGGGTTTTTGGGGGTGACGTAAAAGGGAAACCCTTCGAGGGGGCTGGTCCCAGTGGGGGGGGGAAAAGGGTTGGGGATATCTGGAAGGGGTTTTACTAGGGTATAGTATGGTTGATTGATGTGTGGTTGGTTAGGCGTGGGTATACAGGGTTAAGGGTAGGAAGGGGTTTGGGGCGGGGTGGTTTTCGTGGGTGTCCGATTTTGGACGTTTCGGGGATGGGGGTTTTGGTAAATGTTCAGGTGTGTGTTGACTCAGACTTGGAGTGATGTTGGTTGGGGGGAGGTCATAGGGGCCATGGACCCTGGGGTTTTTCCCCTAGGATGTAGTAGTGTAATCTAAAAATTAAATAGTAGGGTTTGTCGGTGGTGATGTGCTGGCGTTTTGCATTTTTTGTGGCAGGTTGGAGGTTAGGAGGTATTAGGTGTTAGACAACCCACAGTGTGCCGGTGCTTGGGGGAAGTTGGCCCAGGTATCTGTGGCAAATTTTTAGGATAAAGTTGATGTTTTGCTATGTTTGTCTTAAGTTTAACGTTTTTAGTATTGTATTCTGTATGTGTTCCCCAACTTTTGTTTGAATTATACAGGAACGCTTCTGCATATTTTTTGGGGTTTTTTAGTGTTTGTTTTTATGCCCAAAAAGTGTTTTTTGTGTGGTCTTATTATCCCGGGGTGGGAATGTGACGTTGTGTTGTAACAGTGTTGTCTACGGTAGTGATGGCTTGATGTTAATGTTTTCTTATTTAAAATGATGTTGTGGTGTGACCCTTGTTTGGGGCAGTTGTTTTTTGTGTTATTTTGTAACACCTGTTTTATAGGCAGAAAGTTTAAGGTTTATTTTATTTCCCTTTGCCCCGTTTTTTGGGAGGGAAGAAGTAAAATATGTAACCAGCGGTTAAATTTTGTGGTGTTTTTTAGACAATGTATGTTCCGTTTTATTGACAGTGTGTTATGTTATTGTATAGAAAAACTTGGCTAGGATTGGGTAGTAGGATGGACATTTTTTTTTGTGCTTTTGGCACGGGTTCTTAATTTTAGGATATATGAATGATGTGTTTTTTTCCTTTCTGTTTGCTTGTTTTTGTTTATATGACCTGATTATTTTTTGGGGATTTATTGGATTGTTATGTATATGTGTGTTTCTAATAAAAAAAAAAAAAAAAAAAAATATATTTTTCCACCGCCCTTCTTTTCCCCTCAAAGGGCACGCCTCAACATCCAAACTTAACGCCCCGGGGGTTTACAAACCCCCCCCCCTACCCTTTTCAAAACCCCCCTAAACCATTCCCTCACCCCCCCCAAATCCTCAAAAAGTAAATAACGTGATACGCAGTGTCAAGCCCACCGCATTTCAAACCAAAAAACCCCCCTTTTTATGCCCATTCTCCACAATTGTGCCCTTGATGCCCCAAAAAGCCCAATAAAAAACCATACCCTGTTTCCCTTACCCTAGGTGGTATACGCAACCTCTTCATCCCAAAACCACACCAATTTCCAATTATACATTGGATA
>WNWK01035874.1:0-19509 GCA_009830355.1 Cherax destructor | reverse complement strand
TTCTGTAATACGTAAAAACTTTAACTAGATGAGGCAACAAGGGGATATAAGGTTAAGAAAAACCTGGGACCCTATTATTTATGCTTCTTGATAAAGCCGGATTTTCCTTTTTGAATCTTATGACGCTTTATTTTATTTTACGAAAAACCAGAACCCTAAATCCTTTTGAATCAGTAGTATTAAATCTACATTATTTAGTTTATATGTGGCATGGTTTTTTTCCTGCCAATATTTAAACTTTCTTTATCAATAAACGATCCCCACTTCTCCACCACCATCAGTCTTTCAGATCTTTGGGGCTTAATGTCCTTTTTTAAGAATTTCCGGGTGTCACCCAAAACTTGCTTATGTTGCTATTTTTCCCTATCTATCGTTTTGTGATTGAAAAACGGGCCCCCTCCCCTGTGGAACACCACTGTGACTCTTCCCCCTCTATTTCTCCCATTTGCCTCTGTTTTTTGTCCACCCTCTACCGGGGAAAAATTTTCCTTTTCCTCCTTAATTTTCCCAATAGTCTCTGATGTGGTACTTTAAACCTTAAATCCACAAACATATTTTCCCATGATCCCCTTCAAACACCTTGGAAGAAAGTTTTTAAAAATTTGTAAGGCAGAACCCCAAAACCTCTGAGTTCGTTGATTAATTTTTTTTTCAAAATGGCCGAATTGCCTGCATAGTTCCAAATTTTCCCCAAGGGTTGGCTTTTGGTCTATAGTTCAAGCTAAGGACCTGAAAATTTTTAAAAGGGGTATTTTTGCCTTTTCTTTTTTCCCTGGTTTGGTGAATGTTGAAAGATTACCAAGGGTTTTGTTCCCCTCTTAATTCTTTGAACCTTAACGTTCATGGGCCGGGAATTTGAGGTTTCTTTATCTTTTTAAGGGGACCATGTCCGTGAAATCGTGCATAGTTTACTATTCTGTTCTACATAATTAATTTTTCGGAAATTTCCCCGACGTACTGGGATATTCGTCTCGGCCCCCAGGCCCCACAGTAAGACAATTCCTTTTTTCTCTTGAAGCTGGCCGGCGATATTGGGTATGGGGGGGTTTTTTTGGCTGTGGGTTATAAGTTGGGAACCCCACTATAAGGAAAAAATTTGGGCAACCCTAAGTATTAGCAAAATTAGGGATACCCCTTTAAACCAGGAACTCTGAGATGCGGCGGACACTAATACCATTAATTTTGCAGTTAAGGTCCTTCCTACACGTGGTGTTTGGAGGGGGTTTAGAGGTTGGGGAAACTAGGGACATATTTACACCATCAATTTAAACCCTTTTTTTTGTGTACATGAGGTGGGGAATTTTTCGACTGCATCAGCAGAAATTCGTCCATAACCACTTGTAAGTCTGGGAAAGTCTCCCCAATGTGGGAAATGTTTTCCCGAGGGGGCTTTAAGGAGGCAGTCCAAAGAAAATTTCTATAATGGGTTGGGGTGACTACCCCCAAGGTGGATGTTGGTGTTGATTTTCATCTTGATTTGGGGTTGAATTTATCGTATGTTTCTTTTAAAAATTTTTAGAACCCTTTAGCTTTTTTGGGTTAGGCCATGGTCGGGGTTTTATGGGGGTAATTAGTTAGGTGTTTTGTAAGATGGAAAAAAAATTTTAATATAACCCCCCCCCGTGGTTTGCGCTTCTTTTATTTAAAATAATTTAAATAACCCATGACCAAAGGGGTTTTTAGACCTAAATAACAGTTAATGGGAGTTTTAAACTATCGCTTCATGGGGCTTGCCACAATTTATACCCTAAAAATAGTTTAACCTAAAAAGGTTCGGAACCTTGCAAAATACATGAAATACACCCCCCAGGGTTTAAATCCTGTGAACTATATTTAAAATAATAGACACCTTTTTCTTTTAAAAAGGGGAAATGTGGGCATTTTTTTTTATTTTTTTTTCATGGGACCTTAAAATTGTAAAGTTATATAGTGTCTGGGAAATATGGGTTTGGGTTTTTTAATCAAGGAAACTTAGAGCGTTTCCAGTTCCTTGACTCAAAAAACTTCCCAGCGTAAAGTCCCCCCCTTTAAAGGCCTTTCGCCGTCAACTTTTTGGTAGACAATTATATTATTATTTAAAAATCTCGGGGGATGAACCCCAAGAAGAGCAGGGTGCCATAGACTGAGGACAACACAAAAATGTCAGGGGCCCAAATTGTTCAACCCTCCTTCATACATCAGGGATTACCAAAAACCCTGGTTGTCTTCAAGCAGGCACTGGAAGGCAAAAATCGGCCGCCAGCAAGGCTGTGGTTCTCGTTGGACTCGTGCGGCCAGCAGTGCCGGTTGATCAGGCTCTGGTCAAACAGGGGGCCCCTCACAGACCGGGCCGGGGGGGCGTTGACCCTGAATTCCAGGTAGACCCCTAAACCCAAAAGGGGCTACAGCGCTGACAGGTAAGACAATATATTGCAGGGAATAGTTACCTCATGTTGTATTTCTTGGGCCTCGACTACCGGTTAACATTTAATAGCGATCACCAACAGGGCTGATCGGGGGCCAATAGTAGCAGACGGTGAATAAATGTCCATTGAATGACCCACGCAAGTTTAGTGTTTCATGAAATTCGTACAGTCCACGTTTCAAATGATCACTTTGTTTGCCACAGTGGAGTTCAGCTAGATTCGCTGCCCCCAGAGTGGAAAAATATTTATCGAAATAACTTTCCTCAATTGGCCCTAGCTATGTTTATGGTCACGTGTTCAGTTTTCTGTATTATAATATTCACAGGTTAGAGTAAAATCTGTAAAGGTTATATAGCACCAATGATATGAAAGTAGTTTGGTTTTATCAAGGAAATAGGATAACTGTATTCCACGGAGCATCAGGGCCTTTCACCAATGTTTCCCCTTGTAATGCTCGTTTTCGTAATGCGATAAAAAAAAAGAAGCGCTCCGAAGGGAGAACTATGCTAAAATACTTTTACATATTTTCATTGCTTGTGAAATTAATAATAATATAATAATAAAATATATTTATTTACAAATCATGTACATGGTATACAGGCCTAGCTGGTGACATACATAATAGAAAGTCCTTGTTATGCGGGAGATTTCGGGCAAATTATTCAGTGTCCCAGGATGCGACTCACACCAGTCGTAACACCCAGGTACCCATTTACTGATGGGAACATAGACAACAGGTGTAAAGAAACACGCCCAATGTTTCGCCCTGGCTGGGGGTCGAACCCAGACCCTGCCGTGTGAAAACGAGAGCTTTGCCCCCAGACCACCAGAGCCAATTATTATTAATATTAATGGTAGGCGTTAAGATCGAGGATAATAATATTATCATCATGGGAAGAGCCAAACCTGTAGGGATGATATTATTATAATCAAGGTGGAGCGCTAAACCTGTAGGATTATGCAGCACCTATGTAGGGATGATAGGGGGTTAAAGTATCTTGGGAATGAAGGCAATAAATTGGGTTCAAGAAAGGAGGTTGAAGTTCCTTGGATCAATCAAAACTAAGCGCTAAACCAACAGGGTCATACAGCACTGTCCTTGGATCAAGAGCTCTTAAAGGGGTCTCTAAAAGAGTGATCCTAGAAAAATTCTGAATTGCATTAATAGCTCTCCACACTTCTCCAAGCTTGATTATTTTATTAGTATTATACTATATTAGTGGGAAATGCTAAATCCATAGGTCATACAACACTGTTCTAGACACTTCGGTTCACATGTTGATGTCCGTGGTTCAATACCCGGAACAGGTAGAAACATTGGGCAGGTTTTTTTTGGACACCTGCCCCTGTTCACCTAGCATTATTATTATAATCAAAAAGAAGCGCTAAACCACAGGGGTTATACAGCTGTTCACCTAGCAGAAATGGTACCTGGTATTAGCCAATTGGTGTGGGTTGCATCCCGGGGACAAAATTAATCTAATTTGCCCAAAAAGCTCTGCATAACCAGGGGGTTGCTATATAGTGTCATTGATGTCAGTTAATTGAGATTTTAAGATAAGCTAGGTCTGCATAAGTTGTATCATGTACTTGTAGAAATAAAGATTATAAGACCATCTGAACTGTGATATGTCCCCATGGCTGTGGCTGGCACAGCCACGACTTATTTGAATAATGAAGACACACTAAGGTAGAGGTCATATAGGGTCTGAAAAAACGAGATGTAACCAAGTTTGATCCATTTGTTTTAACAATGGGAGGGCTAAACCTGCAAGGGTCATTTAGTGCCTGGGGAATGGGGCATTCAGATTTGATCTAAAAGGTAAAGCCCACATTGGATCAAAGCCCCCTCCAGATTGACACCTCCATTTATTATTTATTATTAATACATTCATGAGGAAGGGCTAAACCTGTTGAGGTAAACAGCCCCGGGGGAAAAGGAATGTTGGAACTATAAACAAACCCCTTTTGGGGGGGTTTTATTTTTTTTGTAATAAAAAATAATGCCCTTTTTGGTTTTGTGAAGTTTGATTCAGTACATATACAGTGGTTTCCTTCGACAGCCCAACTCAAAAATTATGTAAGTGTATTCTTGTAGGTCCCTTTTTGTAAATTTTTGGGGCTCTGAAAGGGAAAACAATTTTCATTACAGGGGAAACCCCGGTTAATGAAAATTAAGAAACCTCCCAAGTATTCCGGCAATTTACCCTTAAGAAAAATGTCGTTAGGTTATCATTTCAGACCCCAAAATACACTTCCACAAGCACTTACAATATTACTTACATAATTGCAATTCCGGGTTTTAACGGTTCCACTGTATTTTTATTGAAAAACCCGGCACGGCCTTGAATAGCCGTCTGGAACAAATTACCCCAACTCGAGGTACCACTGTATTATTATTAAATCTAACAGTGGACCCCCGAGTTTAAACCGGAAAGTATTTATGTAGTATAATAAAATGCTTTGGTGGGAAAAGTTTTTGGGGGAAATGGCCTTTACGGACATTTTTTGGAGCTGTTTATCATGGGCTGAATCAGGGGAACTTTCATCGGGGACCCCGGAGCATAAAATTATAGAATCCTGCTAAGCGCATTAACAAATTACTCCTTTGGAAAATGTCACATGGGTTTGGGGTCATTTCAGCCCCCCAAAAATAATTTCCACAGCATTACAATATTATTTACATAATTGTACAATTTCCGGGTACAAAACTTGGGGACACTGTAATCTGTATGTTGTATAAGATATATGACAGTACAAATTCATATTTGTATAAAAAAAAAAAAAATTTTGATGCAAACTATAAAATTTAGCAAACATTTTCCCAAGTGAAAACTGAACAGTTCAATAAAATCTTTTTCATTAAATTAAAACATCATCTTGCACATGATTCTATAAAACTCCATCTTCACACCTTTACTGCCACATAATACATGTGTGTTTTAATCAAAATAAATATTATCTCATTTATTTAAGACTAATTCATGACAGATGTCCAAATTATAACAATTGAAATCTCTTTAGAAAAAAAAAAAATTTGAAACATTTAGTCTTAAAAATTTGGATTTTGAAGAATTTTTCCAAAGTTAAAATTTCAGAAAATATTTTCAAAGAAGGAATTTCAGATATAAAATTTTAATGTTAAAAATTTCCAAAAGTATGTACTGTATGTATTTTGAACTTGGAATCTTATTTTCATATTTGTAAGAATTCTCATTACCATAGGAGACATGATGCATTTATAATTGTATTCAGATACAACCAAATTCATATATATGATACCTGTGATATTTACTTTTAAAAGTTGTTCAGACATTTTTAAAGTCATATTTTTCTATTTATGTATAGAAAAAGTTTTTTTTTTTTTGTACATTTTCCTTAATTTTTTCAGAGCATTACAAAAGATTCTAAATTAAATTTTTTTCCCTAGTTTTAATGCAAATGAAAATGGCTGAGCTAACAAATGGGGGTAAAAGATACTTCAGCAAATAAACCTGTTTTAACACGTTTCATCCACCCAGCCTCACCTTCATCTGCCACATACCACTGCTTTTATGAACCACGTACTTACTGGATAAAACCCAGTAAGTAAAACAAAGTACTATTAATAAAAGATTCCTTTGTGAAGGTGTAATGAAAAGTTGGAATTTCACAGTATGTAGTATATTATGCTCACATTAATGCAATTATCACTATGGTAGAGTTGACTTTAACAGACATTTTGATGTAAAATTTCGAAAACTATAAAAAAATTGCAAAAATATTAATACAGCCTCCTCCTCACTTAATGGCAGAGTTCCGTTCCTAATGGTAGGGGTTATGCCAACCATCTTTGATATTGCTTTAATGTCACCCTTGCACCATTTTTAACATGTTTGTACGTATATTTTAAATGTTTATACAGTAGTGTACTGCTATATTGTAATAAACAGAATAAGGAAATCGGTTCTAATATACATTATTTAGGTATGCATACTGGTCAGAAAGCCCGTCGTAACTCCGAGTTTTGTAAATGAGTACGTTGCTAAGTGAGGGAGGCTGTATTAATATATGAATTTTTCCTGGCCATCCAATATTGATTGGGACATATTTTAAGATTTTAAAAACAAATGGCTTGCAAATTTACAGCCTGAAAGCAAGGAAAGAAACTATTTTTCTTTGAATAAGTTATGGAATAATTTTTTTTTTTTTTACCTCATTCATATTTCCTTCTGGAATAAGTTCCATGACTAACAAACCTAACAATCCACTGGTCTTCTATATTTGTTAATATCACAAGGCAAAGTATGTATATTCATAACTAATAATCTTAAAGCACCAGCTAATCAAGTTGAGTTGAGCTTAACACTCCTTTAAAAATGACAAAATTTTTTTATTTTTTGCAATCGTGGGGGAAACGCTAAACCCATAAGGTCAAAAGCGCCTAGAGGGAAAGGAAGTAAATAGGCCTGATCCAAGAAATAATAGGATAACCCCCATTCTTTAGGTCAAGAGTGCTTCACTACTTCAAGGAAATTCCCTGGTAGGATTCAATCCATTTGTAATCTCATTCGTTTACCATAGATATATAAAATTACAATGTGTGAATATTAAAATGTATACAGTGGACCCCACCTAACAGCAAAATTAATTCCGAAGCCTGCTCAAGTGCCATTACCGACAATTTACTTCCTTAAGAAATAATGTCAAGTAGGTTAGGTCTTTTTTAGACCCCCAAAATACACTTCCACAAGCACTTAAATTTATATTACATAATTTACGATTTCCGGGGTGCTCGTTAGGGGGGGTCCACTGTGTACTAGTGTGAATATTAAAATGTATATATGTGAATATTAAATGTATACTAGTTATGGATAAAGGATTCCTAATAAAAAAAAAAATTTCTTGCCTATAGTGCTACTATAATTTGGAGGAAGTCTAAACCCACTGGTCATACAGCACCTAGAATGAGAGACAAGGAGGTACCTCAATTCCTTGGAACGAACCCTTCAGTATCAACATCTCCCCTTTAAGAGGTTAAAATAACTTGAACTATCCACTATAATGAACATTATAACGATAAATTGTGAAGCCTTAGTTGACAAAAAAGTGAAAAAATTACAATAATGTCATTCTTGTTACTTGAAAATTCATTAGTTTCTTCCCATCAACTCTTCTCAAAACATAATTTGCAATTAAAGATAATATTATATAATTTGCCATTAAAATATTGTTACTTAAATGAAATAGTATGCATAAAAATACAAAATTAGATGCTTATATAATATGTATGGTACTAAACTATAAAATAAAGATGGCTCAAAACATGGGTCATGTACACATGGCACATTTCTAAAATGGGTTTTTAAACATTCAAAACAATTTATATTTTGCAGATAGTTTTTAATGGCTGGCTAAAAATTCAATAAGTGCAAGAATCATGTTTATGCTTGGTTTTTCAATGAAGCAATCACTTGAACTTGATACTATTATTTAGTCATGGGAGGACTGATTTTTTTTTATGGAGTTCATTTAGTAAGTGCTGTTTGCAATGCTGATTGCCATATTTCCTAACTTATTTTTATCACTACTGTAACCTTTTCATATTCTAGGCTGGTAGACAGCAATGTAATTCATTTTGTCATACAAGTGAAACAAAGCCTGTTAAATGTTTTGGCATACCAGTAGGCACTGATATTTTCTCTCTCTTTCAACACGCGGCCGTTTCCCACCGAAGCGGGGTGGCCAAAAGGAAAACAAAGTTTCTCCTTTTACATTTAGTAATATATACAGGAGAAGGGGTTACTAGCCCTTGCTCCTGGCATTTAGTAGCCTCTTCGACACGCATGTTTAGGAGGAATTCTGTTCCACTTCCCCATGGCTAAATGTTACAAACTTGTGTAATCAGTATACATGGACCCTCTGCTTTGTACAGCTCCAAACTCAAACAATTTACAAGTGTATTTTTGGGGGTCTGAAACAACTAATCTAATTTACATTCGTCCTTATGGGGCAAATTCATTCTGTAATGGCATTGAACAGCATTCTGGAAAGAATTATCAACTAAAACCGGGGTCTACTGTACACAAATTTATTTTCCTGTGTTTTCTTATTAGCCAATATACATACCTGTAATTTTTCCATTAAAGTGCTATCTATCCCTTTTCTGTTTAATTACCGCTTAATTCTCGTTAGGAAATAGGCAATAGTTACCAAAACATACTGTAATACAGTATTCTCAGACCGAACCTAATTACCCCCCAATCCCCTCCTTTTCCCATTTTCCCTTTCCTCCTCTTCCTCCTCATCCCTCCCTTATTTCCTTCCCATTTTTAACCTGGGAGCTTCCTACAGGCATTCTAGTTCCTAGGTAGGGGAAGGGGTGTCCATCCCATTCCGTTGAGGTCCTTGGTGGTGGTTAGTTTGCCGTGAATCTGGATCGCCTGGGGATGTCCCGTCTCCTCCGTCTCCCGGGTGTGGCCTTGGGTATCTTTCGGCGACGGGTGTATCTCTGGAGGCCACCTTTCGGATTCGGGGGTGGTGGCGAAGGCGGTATGCTTTGGATATCCGGCCGCCCTTCTTTGTCCGCCGGGTGGCTCGGTGGATGGAGGTTGCTATCCCGGATTGCTGGTTTACTGGCATGAAGGGTAGGGTAGGCAGGGTTCCATGCAGCATCTGCACTACTTGCGGTGTTGAGGTCCTCTTGGGCGCGGAGGGATTTACGCCCCTTCCATTCCTCCTAGGAGCTATTCTCCAGTTCCCCTTTTTTATTCTTTTTTATTTTTTATTTTCTTTTCTTCTTTTTTTTTCTTAAAAATAAAAGAAAGAAGTAACCTAACCATGGCTGACCCAATCCATGAACCCAGTACCCCGGGCCCCTTCTGATACCGCACCTAGTTCTGACCCTACCTCATTCCCGGACAACTTCGGACAACTCTAATACCCTGTACCTCTTGCTGGTGCCTGCTCGTCACCTGCTTCAGGTACTGGGGTTCCGGCCCTTTGACGATCTGACCTTCGCTCTTCTCTGACCTTGATTCCGCTTTCCCTCGACGGTGCGGCAATTTTCGAATCGCTGCCCGTCTCCCATCGGACCACCCCCGGTCCCACATCCAAACGACCACGACCCTTACATGACGATTCGACTCTTCCTTCCGTTCATCTCAGAAACGCCCGCGCGCACTCCCCTTAGATACTTTGTTTCACACTCTCAATGGACAAAGTTTTTTACTCTCAGACCGACACTCCAACTACCTATCTTCCGATCATAGTATTGCAAAGCTCTCCTCGCCATGTAGGCAAAGATATCTCTTTTCACGCCTCAAGAGCGGCACTTGATCATCACAGTCCAGAATGCTGGCCAAGCTGCGATCTTTCCCCTTCTTACGACTATAGATACATTCCTATCACTATTGACAAGCATCATTCTCTTAATTCTTGTAGTGGTTGTCATTTTACCCACACCATTGTCCAACGAATTTCCAGACATGTGGTAGAAGACATTTTAAAACCTGAACTCCAAGAACTCCTATCCTTAAGGTTGACACTTTTACCCTCCTGCCCAGCGAAGACGTTTTCCATGCAATGTAGCCGTTTAACGTTTGACTGCCGTGAACTCCACCTTCGGATATTTGCAGGTCAACGCACAGTTGAAGGTGACCCCTACACACAGCAGTGTAGAAACTGCTGGCGTTTGTCATCCAGCGAAATATTGCGGTCCATGGCCGAATGCCCAGTCTTGGTGCCGACGACCATGCCAGTCCTTCTTGTACTTTACCTCCCTCTTGCCTTAACTGTCATGAGGAATCCATCATATTTCGCCGTGGGTTTATGAATAGGGAAATCCGCCCTAAAGGGAAGGCTTCCTGCCATGCGGCCCCTCATCACGCCTTTGAGACTCCCATTTCCTTTGATTGCAACTTGTCCCCTTTGGGGTCCCAACTTCCAGGTTTCTGGGTCCCTTCCTCAGCACCCTGTCTCAATCCTTTTGATGTTTTTGGCTCAGGTCCACCGGAATCAATACTATCCACCCTTCCTTACTCACCCGACAGTTCTGAGCCACTCCCCACCCAAACCTCAGCCATTCTTTCATGCCGCAAAACCTTCTGGGGTTCTTGCCTCCCTCCGTTTGCTGTGGAGGTTATCCTCCCCAACACCCTTCCTCCCCAGTCCCCCCCCAAGCCCCTTCGACAGCCCTTCTATCTCCTCGCCCTCTTTAACAGTCTATAGACTCCCGATCGTTGCTCACTCTTCTTCCATTTCTAATGTAGTCCCAATTTCCATCTTTGACTTAAACACTGGAAGCTACAGAATATATTTTGGACCGATGATGGACACTACTCCATCTGAGGTTCCTCATCTCTTTTCGTCTCAACCCCTCTTCCTTCACAACGCCTCCCCCCTCCTGATTACAGGTCTTCCGCGCCTCCACACGGCTTTTTAACCCTAGTCCATAGTTCCTCTCACTTCCACTTATATCTTTCCTCCATAAATCATGGCTTATTTAGTGGAATATCCCGGCCAGGGTAAAGGGTGGCTTCAGGTGTTGTTCCCAGTTTTCCCTATTGGGGTCTTTTAAAACCCAAATTACATTTACTGTTATCAGGCCCTTTTCAGGCTATAATTGTTATATTCACGGATCTTTTTCCGATGGCCTTTCGAAAAGTGTTCTTTCTTATACCACTGATGTTCCATACCGTCACTCTATGTCCCTTCTTCCAATTACACCCATTATTATTATTATAATCAAATGGCCCAAACCACAGGGGACATTACACCTGCCGATCCACTTAATAATGTATACATCTGTTCTTTATATCTCTCCCCTTCGCGGGCATTGTCTATCCCAGATGTTGATTTTCTAGTTTCTTCCACCCCACCCCTTCTCTTGGGTTTAACGCACACCACTTTCTCTGGGGAGGGCGCACTGTGACTCCCGTGGCATTCAGTTAGGATTTCTTGCTTCTCTTCCTCCATGTTTTAAATACGGGTACTCCTACCCATTTTGATCCCAATCATTTTTTCCCCCTGCATCGATTTTCCATCTGCTCTTCATCAACTTCCTTATTCACCTGGTCTGTCCTCCTGGCCATGACAGCACATTTCCAATCATCCTTAAGCCCCCTCTGTTTTCCACCCCTCATTGCCCACCGCAATTTGACCGGGCGAAATGGGACCTTTACGCACATCTTACTGCCTTTCTGGGTTCCTCCTCGTCTCCATTGAGAGGTTTTACATCTCTCTCCTCCATCTTCAAGGTTCACATTTTTATTCCCCAAACCTCGGGCAAGCATCCAGAAGGTGTTCCTGGTGGTTTCCTGCTTGTGCTGGGCAGTGCTTTGAAACGCCTTGGGGCAGGACAAAACAGAACCAAGAGAGACTCGATTTCAAAGAAGGAGCTATTTGTGCAACGTGATCAAGCACTTGTGGGAGATTACCCTGTCACTTGCTTCGGGAGTGCAGTCTGGAAGAAAGTGCGGAAGTTAAGTGGTAAATTCTCCCCGACCCGGCTCCTGTTCTTCAGGTTGCTGGTGTCGATATAGCACACCCTCTTGGTGCCACTAAATTGGTAATCATCTCCCCATTTCTCAGGGGCTCCATCTATGCCCCTCATTCCTTTTCTAAGCGCCAGCGAGAAACCCTTAGATTTTTCTTTTTCTTAGGGAAGAATCTTATAATGTGCCTTTACCCTTAAGAACTGGGGGCCCTTCATCGGCATGGGCCAGACGGCATACATATTCATGCTGTTTACACAGTCTGCTCTTACTGTCCTCTTACCTTTAATCTTTATGGCCAAGGGTTTTCCCATGGAAGTCTGCTATTGTTTCCCTTTTCAAACCAGGCTACGGGCGTGATCCCCTCACTACCTCCCATCGCTCTTACCAGTGCAGTTTGGGGGATGGAACGTTAGTTAATAGACGTTTGATGTTTTAGAGACTCCTCCCTTCCCTATCAGTATGGTTTCCTGGGCCTTTTGACCCCTTGCTGCGCTTGGATCTTATTCGTGCCTGGAATAACCATTGGTTATCCTATCTTTTCGACCCGGAAGGCTTATGATAAAGGAGATAAATACTTGGCCCAGGCCCCTCCTTAGCCTCCAGGCAACCTACCATTCTTTCTAAGGCTTTCTTAACTGAAGACATTTCCGGGTCCGGGTTGTAATGAACTCTCCCTGGAATTTGTGCAAGGTGTTTGGGGTGTTCTGAGAAACACTTTTTCTGCTTGTATAAATAATCTGGCATCTGTTCTCCCATCCAAATTTGGTCATCGCTCTATGGGATGACTTTCTCTTTGCAGGTGCTGACTGTCACCTCATTCAGTTTCCTCCAGCATGCCATCAACCGGGTTTTGATTGGGCCACCATCAGGGTTTAAATTTTCTAGGGCAAACTCATCAAATTGTCACTAGCGTTCAGTGGTCTCTGATCATCCATTGTACCTTCCTCCGTATCCCAGAACGTGATAAGTCAGGCCGGCCTCCGTTGACCCGATTGTCCTGGAAACCTCACATTACCCTCTGAAGGCGACTTGTCATAGCCGGCTGAACCCTAAAACCCTCCATCTTTCATGGGGCGGGTGTAGAACCTCCTCCCTACATTCGGCCCATCTCGAAACCCGATTATGGTGACCAGATATATTCGGCCCCTTCTCCTGCCACTCTTTCCAGCCTTAATCCCACCACACCAGGATTACGCTTGCCTGGGCGTTCTTCCCGGTTGAGAGCCTCTTGAGCAACATTCCATCCTTGTCCGATCGTCGTGATGCACTTGCATTCGCTATTATGTTCGCCTCATGACCTCCCAATCCTTCCATTATATGATTGTCCGGATGTTAGTAATCGTTATTTGTTCGTCGCCCCTGTTTACTTCGTCCTTTCTCTTCGTCTGCATTCACTCTTGTCTTCCCTTCAGCTTCCGCCTTTATATGTTCATGTGGCTTCGCCTTTCCTCTACCCCTGGGAAGTTCCTCTGTCCGTGTCTGTTCTATTCCTCTACCTTGCGCAGCGACTGCCTACGGCGGCTTCGCTCTTTCTTCTAGACCATTTCCGTTCTCATTCCCATGCCATCGCAGTATACACCGATGGTTCAAAGTCATCTGACGGCGTCTGATTCGCAGCAGTGTTTCCGGACAGCGTCGTACGAGGGCATCTATTACCCGCAGCATATTTACGGCTGAATTGTATGCCATTCTTGTGGCACTTATCCGATATGCATCTATGCCTGTATCACCATTTGTGGTCGTTTCAGACTCCCTTAGTGCTTTACAGGCTATCCGTAAATTGATACACTCACCCCTAGTTCTTCTATCCACCTTTGTTACGCCGATCTTTAGCAAGCATAAAGATATTGTCTTTTGTTGGGTCCCTGGTCATGTTGACAAGGGCAATGAACAGGCAGACACTGCTGCGCGGTCAGCACATGACCTCCAGTTTCATATAGAGGTGTCTTTCAGACTATTTTGCGGTCATTGCTACCCACCTTCGCACCCGTTGGCAACAACGCTGGTCTGACCTGCTGAATAACAAACTTCATTCAATTAAACCAGTTATAGGTTTCTGGCCTCTTCTTGTCACCAATGTCGAGGTTGGGAGACTACACTTCGTCCGCATCGGCCACACTCGCTCTACCACGGGATCTCATGGAGAGGCTCCCTGCCCCTCTCTGTGAGCATTGCCAGTTCCAGTGTCTGTTCGACATATCCTGTGGACTGCCCACTCTATCAGCGAGCACGAAATTTACTCCAACGACGCTCTCGCTCTTGCGGCCCTTTCTTTACCTTCCCTTCTTACAGATGGACCTCCTTTAATCCTGACTTCTCATTGACTTTTTGACAGAAACTGACTTACTACACAAACTCTGAAGATTTTAACTCTAGCACCTCCCGCAGTCCATTCTCCCTCGATCTCTTGCTACCCTCCACCCCTGCACTATCCACCGTCATCTTGCACTCCATACCCTACTAATCGTCCATCTCCCTCTTACAACCCACTCTCCCTGCATCTTACAATAACCTGCAGCGCTGTATAACCCCTGTGGTTTGGCGCTTCTGTTTGATTATAATAATAATGTAATACAGTATACAGCTAGCCCTCCACTTTCATGAGCTTTGAACATTCGCGAATGCCCAGTTCATTATTTATTAAATTATAACATATACAATATTTTACGATGTTTTCATGGGTTTTATGATTGTTCGTGGTTCAATAGGTTAAGGAAGCAGTATTGTTAGGCTAAGTAAATGCTATTATTATATTTCCCTACAATATGTCTTGAGCATCAAAACATTCACGAACGCTACAGTATTATTGTATTTCCCTACATCATATTTGCGCACCAAACATTCGCAAATTTTCAAGATTCACGAGGTTCTTGATACCCTAACCCTCGCGAATGTGGAGGGCCTTCTGCATGTTGTACTATATACACATACCCCAACCACTAACCCCCTTTTCCCCACCACCTGCAACTCTACCTAGTGTCTGGGTTTCCACAAATGAATTTTTCAGTGACAGCCTCATGTCTTGGAGCAACCAAATGATTACAAATGAGGATAAAACAGTTTCCAGACATCCCATCAATGTCTTGAGCTTTAGAAGCTAAACACTTGGGTAAATAATAGAATAAGTCAGAAAGTGGAAATAAAGATACAAGCAGCAGAGAAACCTGTTATTAATGTTTCATTTAATAAAACCTAACCTTAGACAAAATGCTAGCAAAAGTTTCCCTGCTATCAGTGTCTATTTCAGATAAATACATAAGAGTTGTAAATGATGCTAAAATAAAATCAACAATAGTCCATGAATCGTGTGTACAAAGCTGTCATATTTTTCCAACTGGATCAACAGGCACAGCAATTTAAAAAGGTAATACCTTGGCACATCAAATACTTAACTCGCCCCTCAAAGACACTGCAGAGAATTCTTGTCTAGATTATGCAGTTTGCTAATATTGCTCAGTTCATGTCCCCATGTTGGGATTTGGTGTTCCCAAGGCTACTCAGATACAAAATTTTAAGAATTGTAGAAAAACCTTCAATCTATTTAGAAGAGAAGCTGTTAATTGTTATTTTCCTACAATGGTGTCTCAGTTTGTATAACCTACCTGAAATTTATTTTATGATGGTCTTCCAAAATTGGTGATCCTCTTGCCTCTTAAAAAAGTCAATGTTTCTAATGAGGTCAATATCTAATTCTTTGGCACTTTGGCAGGTTTAACAGTCTCGCTAGAGAACATCTGAAAATAAAAAGAGGAGAGAATCTAGGTTTCTCCCTGAACTCCCTAGCACCTAGAACAGCCTCAATGAAGGTCTACAAAACAGTTAAATAGAAATGGCCCAATGTTGATAAAGATTGTTGTACCTATGTTAAAAGCTGCAGAATGTGAACAGGTAAGTACCACTCAGTTTCAAGTGCTCCTCACAAGAAAGACAAGATAGACCCTCTGGTACTACAGTACTGCAGTTACCTCCTCCACACTACCCTTAAGTCATCTGAGTACTAGTGTGTATATAGATATACTTTTTTTTATATTATTTAATACTCACACAAAACCTTTTCTATCTGGAGAATATACAATAGCTAATTCCAGAATTTCATAAATGTGGAATAAGAAAATATTTGCTCCTCAGTTTCATATGTATGAAAATATCTATTTTCTTTTATGAAGCTATAATAAAGGTCAAAAAAAAATACAAAATTCATGTCTACTCCAATGCATTGTTACACAACTATTCTTACCATTCACAACTATTTTTATACAATATTGTGATTATTTTCCACATTCTTTTCTGCAGGCTTAGGCTATCTTTAATTTGACTATTACCTACTTTCAAACCTTTGGCTGGGTGTACACATGAGAACTGTCATTTTCATCTACCCATAACTGCTTAACCAGTTATGCAGGAAAACTGAAGTCTGAAATTTTAAATAAATAATAGATCTTAAGCAGAATTAAAAGCCTAGTATATTTCAACACTACTGAACCTCTCTTCAACCATTGTATTACTTTAAGTAAATCATGAATTTATAAAATAAGTTGAAGAATGAGACTTATGCAAATATGGGTCATTTGGAAAAGTTTTTCCATAATAATAAAGATTTTCATATTTGCACAAGTGTCCTTCTTCAACTTTTGGTTTAAAACCATTTATCACATACAAATAAGAAATGATGAGGAAAAGAAAACCTGCGGCACCGACAAATATGAAAAACAATATGGATAAATGGAAATAACCAAGGGAAAAAAAATTAACATACGATATTGAACACAATCAGGATTACATAAAATACATTTTCTTTATTAAAAAAATGCTGAAATTAATACTCAACATTTTTTGACTGTAAGAAAACTGCTTATGAAAATTATATATTTCAGGAACCTAATGCTTTAACATGAGAACCACCTCATTTCCACTGTCAGGAAAGATACCAGAGTTTGTAAGTCTTGAGAGTGTATAATATGGGGATAAACCCATAGGGTTTAACCCTTGGGGAATGAGCAGAAACTATTTTTAATCCAAAGCTGGGGGGGGGGGACTCCAATTCTTTATTTGATTTTAAGGGGTAGATATTGAAACATTCTGTATGCCCTGCCATATTTTAGAAGAAAATATATTCCAGTTTTAGAATTTTACCAAACTTTGAAAGTTTAATTTTGCAAAACTTTTACAAGTCATAAGTGAAAAAGTGAAGGCAAAAGCTGTGCTATAGGCTGGGTGTTACCTCCATAAACAAAATTTAAATTAAATAAAATACAGGGACCCCCATAACGAAACCCGTTGAAAGTATGCAAGTATAATATTGGTGCTTTTGCAAGTGTTTTTTTGGGGGCTGAAATGGACTAACCTACTTAACATTATTTAAGGGAGTAAATTGTTGGTAATGGCATTTGAGCAGGCTTCTGGAATAATTTTGTTCTTTCGGGGTCCACTGTAAATAAAAATTTTTGTACTTATCTAAAATCAAATTTCTCAACCTCTGATCTTTAATCCGGTTATGTTAGATTAAATAACATTTGAAATTGTCATGGTTAAAAAACAACAAGAAATACTAATGGAACATCTACTATCTGCAAGTGTATTTCAGCCCCAAAATGAAATTAGTTATTGAAAGATGCAAGAGACCCTAAAAACATGTATTATTATAGTAAGTACAATGTGCTAAACGTATTTGGTTGATGTAAAACCAATCAAAGCCCTTTAAATTATTTGTGGGTTGTCAAAGTGAATTGTTAAGCAACTCAACTCTACAGAATGGGATCCAAATAAATTTCATATCAAACCAGAAATTCAACAATTTTTGAAAAGGAATTTGAGCTATCGAAATATTTCTCTGCTGGTCATTCTACATGTCATGCCAACATCCAACAGAACCATTTTCTTTCAGATTCTTTGCCAGATGAAGCAATACCCCTCTGGCACTGTCCAACAGGATTCATCATCCTTGTTTTTCAGAAAAAAGGAATTGCCCACACTGGCCAGTCTTGAACACACTGCAATGACTCCACCTTCCAGTTATATTTTTTGGCCAGTATTAATCAAAATTTTTTTACAGTAATATAAATTTTAATTGAAAACTGGAAATTTTTTGACAGAACCATTTTTTATTATTATATACAGTTCATGTGAAACAAGACCCCCTTTTAACTGACCAACAATGTGGGCGCCTTTGGGGAGATTATTGATTTAAAAAAAAAAATGAAAATATTCCAGTGGGGTTGGAGGATCAGGGGTTTGAGCTGACAACATTTCCCATGACCATCACTGGTTATACTTTTTTTCTTTATAACATAATTGTTTCTGATTTTAAAAACTTTACTAAAGTGGAAGGAATAGGAGAGAAAGTAAATTCCTTCAGCCAAATTCACCTTTAGGTTTGGATTACATTTTTTAATTACTGTTATAATAATGTGCTAACTTTTGCCCATGTTTACTTTATAATTTTTAAAGTGCTAAATTCATGGAGGTTCTTAAATCTGGAGGGCAATCAGGTTTGATCTAAAGGTGCCCCAATTCCTTGGATTGGGCCCTTCACCAGATAAAGGAACCTTTTTGTTAAGACAAGTGTTTATCAACATTGTCAACTTGCTGGAACAACCCAACGTACACTACCCACCTTGATGTGGTATGACCCTTGGGGTTCCAGTTTTGATTGATGCAACTGGTCCCTAATGGAAGATATTTGGATGATGGCAGAGGATGCCCACTGTATTTTGTTTTTTCTGCATTATAATCTTTGCCTTTCTTACCAAAGGAAAAAAAAATCACATGAAAATTAACCTTATAACAAGGGTTTGATTTAACTCCTAAAGTAACTTCATAATATTAGAACAGAAAAATACAATTGATCATGTTTACCTTACATCTTCATATATACTGTTTAAACAAAAAAAGAATAACATTTGATCATAATGGTTTTACCTTTTATATTTAAATGGTGGTTCCTAGAGGATATAATAGGGTAATTTACTCAGGTTACATATATGGTCCTTTGCATTTAAATATAAAACTAATGGCTTACTACTGCACATGTTGTGGCTTTTAGCATTTTAAAAGCAAACTAATTATGCCATGATTTAAATTCATATATGATCATACTTAATTTTATCTTTGTGATTAACAAAATTTTTCTTAAGAAGCCTATTGAAGTTTTGGAAAAACCATGATTTATTACCAAAATACTTGAATTATTTTAGGTAATATTTTCAATTACCAAAACCTTGGTCATTTACAGCACCAACAATTTGTTACTGTCATTGTTGCTTTTCTATGAGTATGCAAATTGATTACAATATTTGTAATATTAGTTTATTGGAAAACATTTTAATTTGTCTGCAAAATTAACAAACAGATCAACAGCTAGCCCCATAGGATCCAAGAGCCTAACATTATCAGCTGAGGTAGAGATGACATAATTTTGGTGCAGATAAAGGCACAGTAAGGACAGTGAAGAAAAGAAATGAGGACAAAATTAAAATACTAAGAAGAAAATGACCACCTAACCTTTTCTGCACGTTGCCCTTTCTCATTATCCTTGGTAAAAAGTTTTTCCAATCTGTTGGGAAAAAACAATATTAATGTTAATTTAGCAAGTGCCAGAAAAAAAGAATAACATAGATCATAATTTTTTT
>WNWK01035873.1:0-19510 GCA_009830355.1 Cherax destructor | reverse complement strand
TCTGCTGTTCATCTGCTGCTTCATCTGCTGCTTCATCTGCTGCTTCATCTGCTGCTTCATCTGCTGCTTCATCTGCTGCTTCATCTGCTGCTTCATCTGCTGCTGATCTTGGGAAGCTGACCGATCCTTCAACTCAGTAACAGAGGAAGATTCTCAGTGTCAAGTTTATTAAATAATTGTTTACAATGGATTGTGTGTGATAATTGGAGAAAGCTTCAACTGATCGGCTTCAAACCTTCAACACTGATGTTTGTTACTTAGGGTAAGGTTCGGGTTATTAGAGTTCCTGGCCCTCCTAAGGATGATGATCTATAGCTCCTGAACCTTTTAAGGATGTTAAGCTACAGGTGCTGTATTTCGTGAGTGAGACGAGCTAAAACTCCTGATCCTCTTCATTCATGGTGAGCACTAAACCGTAGGGGGTCATACAGTGCCTGGATCACTAGGGGGTAAAAAAATCCAGTTCAATCCTTCAGAACCCGAGTTCGAATCCCACCAGTGCTCTAAAATGTCTTACATGTGTAACTGTGAACAGAGAGAATTCAAACCCGTAAAGATCAACATGAGACGAAGCATGTCTAACATAATGACCGTCTGGGTACAATATCAATCACAACACAACACCCTCACCGTTTACCCAGCCTTCTGATGGCCATGTTCCACCCTTGCCACATACAGTGTGTGTCGCCTATTGTATCTCCTATTATACACTGAACTGTACTGCTAGTGGGCTCCGGATAGCGCTCATCCATCATCCACACCCTTGTCGTCAATGGAGCGAGGCTTAAATCGCCCCTAAATCCAATTTCCACATTAGCCCTACACCATCTGCCTCCCACCATTGTGACGGGAGCCGCCTAGGATTTTAATTGTTCACTGCTTGCCCTCCCGCCCGCACGCCCGCACGCCCGCACGCCCGCACGCCCGCTCTTCTGTCTCGCCATTTGCCCGTCAGTTCGCTCGCCCGGCTGATCTTCAGAGCCTTATTCAATCCGCTTGCCACCTGCTCCCTCTTCAGGGTCGCACTTTATAAGTGATGATAATAATAGTGATAAAATAATAATAATAATAATAATAATAATTATTATTATTATTATTAATTATTATTATTATTATTATTATTATTATCTAATTATTTAACATTGGATATCTAACTAATGTTAAAGAACTCAGTTGCATATCTCCAGTTATCTAACTCGTCTCACTCAAGTGTTACTATCTAGCCGTGTTATACAAACTGTGCCATTTAACACACCTTATCCAACCCGTGTCCAGCTTGCCACGTCCATCCTGACACAGAAATATCATATGAACATATTGACAAAGTGATTAATATTCGTCCCACCATATTTTGCAGGTGTAAACTAGGGAGCTTTTTTTTTAGAAAATGGAATATTCTAAGAGTGTGTTTTCAGATCTAGTATATCTTCAAAAAGCTTCCAAAAAATAAGAGCAGCTTCTAGGGTAGTGTTAGAAGTGAAATGGGTCCTGCCACGACTGATTTGTTTTGAATATTGCCTTGCTTTATTGCTTATTTTCCTTAAGCAATTGCTTATTTTCCTTAAGAAAATAATATAGAGGATACTTGCACTAAGTCTACTAGCTCATGCTTGGCAGGTTATATGCGCGTCCAGCATTTCCCACTTATGGACTTACATTTAAAAAAATAAAGGTATCCATAGTGCTAACTTCAATAATGCTACTTTGCACTGCTCCCTTATATCCTTTCTAAATCTAAATTTATCCAGCTTAAATCCGTTTATATTAGCCCATGTCATCGTGGTGTAGGAACGGAGGGGGTGGGAATTCCACCGTGTTTTATCCTCATGCTACTGAATTCTTGTCTCCATTATCCGAATCTTCAAAGATACTTGTTAAAGATACTTGTTAAAGATACTTGTTGCCAAAAATGATTCCTTGATAACGCGGATTCTCTCGCACGTTACCAAACCAGTCAACAGCGATATTGTTGTACCATCGCACTGTATTACCTGGTGTGTTCATTTCGTTTCTGACGCGGTGTTATAATTTCCCCTAGTCATTATCTGCCAGCAGGTCAACTCTCCCAAGTACGCCCAATGAAACGGGATCCACAGAACCTTGATCACCCGTCCTTGATTTGTTGTGGTTTTCACACCTCTTGTTTTTAATCACACAAAAAAAATTACATTACGACTTTCTTGCAAACAGCAAATGTTACTTAATTCTCCCCAACATAAAAGTGACTATTTTCGAGTATAGACAGACTTGACGAATTAAATGGGTCGAGAGCTTAAAGCATACTATTAATGGGGAGTAAGAAATGTCTAACAGAAAAACGATTCTTGTTTCAATGCAAACGTTTGAACGAATCATGCACTGAAAGAAAGAATATATATACCGTGTTGTATCAACAGTGAAAACGAAACATTCTCGTATTTTCAAAACAGTAGTGAAAGATTTTATATACCACGACTTGTTATTGATAGTTTATTTCACTAAAAATATATTGGTGGATATATTATGTTGGAGAGAAAACAATATGTATGATATATGAAGTATTGCAGAACTTTATGTACCAGTATTAAGTTGTACATTTGGTACATCAAGAGTTCATGTACTCTTGATTCCTAGTAAACCACGAGTCAATATATTCGAGCAGATTCAGAATCAAGATACGTGAATGATTTTGGAATTCTTCCCGAACTGTCAAAATCTGTAACTAGAGAATTGAGTTCATTATCACATCTATCTATGGCAGAATACGATAATTAAAGGCTATTTTTTGTCACTAACCTGTCAATTAGTACTATGGATATTATTCCTAATGAAGCGATCAAAACAGCACTGAGTAAAAGACAGTATTGGGAAAATGTAGTAGCTCAGTAATCCTCTTCCAGCTGTGTTAACTTTAATCCACTTACAGAAAGGAAGCAGCTCGTCCCAGAGTGAAACATCTGTTACAAAGTAAAGACAATTGATATATTAATTCACTCAGTAGCTGCACTCCAGAGGGTGATTTAGCTAAGCGCTGAATATTGTTAATTACTCAGTGTGATTTAACGTTAAACTCTACTAAACCAGGTGGAGGACTTGAGAGCCGCTGGCTGCAGCCTGTGACCACCTGCCAGGTGAGCCCCTGCGAGAAGCGTCGCGATGTGGTGGATGTGGAGGTGGATACTCGGAATGAGGTATTGGAAAAAATGTTGGAAACGTGTTTGGCAATGGAGTTGTTGGGAAGGACTATGTATCTTTTCTCGGTAGTGTCTTCTCTGGGTGTGTTGAAGATGTTTAATGCCCGTCGTCTACAGTCTCTAATAAAGTGACGAGGATAGTGAAGTTTAGAAAAAACTTGCTCAATAAAGATACATAGTCCTCCCCACCAACTCCATTGCCAAACACGTTTCCAACATTTTTTTTCCAATACCTCATTCCGAGTATCTACATCCACATCCACCACCATCAAGGACATTACCAGTAACAGACAGGACAAGCTTCAATCCACTGCAGGGGTATACACAATCCCTTGTAATGACTGCAGCAAATTATACGTCGGCGAAACATCCAGAGACCTCCAAACACGTATTTCAGAACACCAGTACGCAGGCAGATCTGACGACTCAAGGAATGCCTGTGTTCAACACCGGAATTCACACAACCATTTAATCAACTACAGAAACGCAAGACTCATCGCCAGAGAAGACAACACTCAATACCGAAGAATCCTGGAATCATCACTTATCTGTATATGCAACAACTTCAACCAGAACAACGGCTTCTACAACATAGCTGAACCTATTGCCAAGAAACTTCTTCAACGCTATCCTACCTAAAACTCAAGAATGGAACACTGCAGGTCCTTTAAGTTACCCTAGGTTTTAAACTATCACCCTACTTTGAAGACTGTCACATGCAGCATTCTCCACCTGACCCAGCATTCTCCGCCTGACTAAATCCTATAAATACTCATGTTTCCTTTATCCAGATAGATCTGTTTGTGACTCGATAAAGCCCACTGCGTGGGCGAAACGTTGTCAATAAAGGATCACATTATACTGCTTATGTGTTTATTTTTCCATTGTGTCGGTATTTTATACTATTTCCACGATGTGAAGTTAATGAAGAAAATTTAATCGGACGAGGATGAGGCAGGACTAAAAAGGAATCTGGACAGGCTGCAAACCTAGGCCAGTAACCGAGTCCTAGAGTTTAACCCTGCCAAGTGCAAAGTCATCAAGATCGGGGAAGGGCAAAGAAGACCGCAGAGAGAGTAGTGTAGGGGCCAAAGACTGCAAACTTCATTCAAGGAAAAGGATCTTGGGATAAGCATAATACCGAGCACATCTCCTGAGTGCACATCAACCAAATGACTATTGCAGCATATGGGCGACTAGTAAAACCTAAGAATAGCGTTCTAACAACTCAGTAAGGAATTTTTCAGGACTGTGTACAAGTGTACGTCAGGCCTATATTGGAATATGCAGCACCCGTTTGGAACTCACACTTGGTCAAGCATGTCAAGAAATTAGAGAAAGTGCGAAGGTTTGAAAAGAGACTAGTCTAGGACCTTAGGAGCATGTCCTACTAGGAGAGGTTAAAGGAAATCGACCTGACGATACTGGAGAACAGGAGAGAGAGGGAAAACATGATAACGACATATAAAATACTGAGAGGAATTGACAAGGTGGTGAGACGCAGGATGTTCCAGAGATGTGACACAGCAACAAGGGGTCACATCTGGAAGCTGAAGACTCAGATAAGTCACTGGGATGTTAGGAAGTATTTCTTCAGTCAAAGAGTTGTCAGGAAGTGGAATAGTCGTTGTGGAGGCAGGATCCATACATAGCTTTAAGAAGAGGTATGATAAAGCTCATTGAGAAGGGAGAGAGTAGACCTAGTAGCGACCAGTGAAGAGGCGGGGCCAGGAGCTATGAATGCAACCACAATTAGGTTGAGTACACACACACACACTCACAAACACACACACACACACACACACACACACACTCACAAACACACACACACACACACACTCACAAACACACACTCACAGACCCCAAGGAGAGTGACCCAGTAGCGGTCAGTGAAGAGACAGGGCCAAGAGCTATGACTCGACCCCTGCAACCACAACTAGGTGAGTACAATTAGGTGAGTACACTCACACACACACACACACACGTTGATGCTTGTTTTTTTCCCTATAATATTTTTGCCTTGGTTTACTTAACAATACTATTACCGATTTATTTTACCGGTACATAAAGTCTGTTATTTCCCGATTGGAATGGATTTAAAAGTGGCGTTGGATCCTTCACCAGGATAAGTTTCACGAGTAGGATTTAATCGTTTACGAAGAGAAGTTTCAATAGTATTGTTGGATCCTCCATAATGATAAGCTTGACATCACAACTGTTGGATCCTTTACATATATTAGCTTCACAAGTGGTGTTGGATCCTTCATGAGGATAACCTTCACATTGAAAGCAGTGTTGGATCCTTCACAAGGATAAGCTTCGCATCACAAGGGGTGTTGGATCCTTCACGAGGATAACCTTCACTTCACAAGTGGTGTTGGATAATACTAGCACACACTTAAGTGAACTTTTCCATAACACACAAACATCATCATTATCATCAACAATATTATGATTCATCACTGGCAAACGCACCAACATACGTACATCCTCAATTGTCTTCAGCTCTCTATGGCTTGACACGAAGCCGTGATATAACAAATGTGTTGACAAAGTTATCTCTTGATATAAGTTACTAGGAGATTCCCAGCCTGTGTATGTCATGGGTCAAACACTGTCTTATTTTAAAAGGTATACAATACCCACAAGTAGATGAGGTAGACGCATGTACAACACTTGTTTACCTATACTGTCGATACGTGTCGCCTTCACAGCATTTGCCTGTATCTGACTGAAGAAACCTGAGGTACAGATGAAACGTTCCGGCAAAAAAAAAAAAAGATATACTTAGTATGTCTTACTGGCCAAACATGATTTTTGAAACGAGTGATATGTGCCCAAAAGGAGCTTGATCTAGATTATCTGGGAACTGTCGTATTAAAAAATTATGATTTCAAGGATCGACGTAATGTATAATCAACCTGAGAGAGTTGCATATATTTTACAGCTTTGATAAGCAAAACGCGGGATCTACGTTATGTTTGATGAACCAGAGTTGCATATATTGACAGCTGTGATAAGCAACGTCCAAACGAAGCCAAATCCATCGATTCAAACGATATATCTTTGACACATTAAGTTGAAATATATTAGACTATGAAACGTGGCCTTACTGCTGTCAGTATAGAAGTGGACTTGTGTCTTCTGACTACAACAGATCATCTTACAGAGTATGACAGATCATCTCCCTACAGAGTACGGCGGGTCATTTCCCTACAGAGTACGACAGGTCGTCATCTTACAGAGTACGACAGGTCGTCATATTACAGAGTACGACAGGTCGTGTAGATGAATGGTTCAGAGAACCGACAAGTTATAAATTAGACACATATGCAACACTTGGGTAGTTTTATTGAGGAAACGTTTCGCCACACAGTCTAAGCGAAAAGAGTGTATATAAAGCAGCAATCTAAAGCTGTTATCCCTAAAGGAAGAGATACTGAAGAGACCCTCTCTCCCGTAATCGCCTTTAGACAGATGGTGAGACACGTTTTTATGATACCGTCCGGAATCGAAGAGACGGGAACTTTCTTTTAACAATCTGAAAACGAGACGGGTTGAAACATTCTTAAGATATTCTTAAGATAGGGAAAAGAAGAGAGTTTATAAATATTGAAGATATCCGAGAATTAGATCTGAAGGAACGTTCTTGTGATATCAACCCATAACAAAGATATCTCCCTATCTATCGTAGTTTGGTGATATCTCCCTATCTATCGTAGTTTGGTGATATCTCCCTATCTATCGTAGTTTGGTGATATCTCCCTATCTATCGTAGTTTGGTGATATCTCCCTATCTATCGTAGTTTGGTGATATCTCCCTATCTATCGTAGTTTGGTGATATCTCCCTATCTATCGTAGTTTGGTGATATCTCCCTATCTATCGTAGTTTGGTGATATCTCCCTATCTATCGTAGTTTGGTGATATCTCCCTATCTATCGTAGTTTGGTGATATTTCTCTGTCTATCGTAGTTTGGTGATATCTCCCTGTCTATCGTAGTTTGGTAATATCTCCCTATCTTTCGTAGTTAAAGAATTTTTACCTCACTACCTGACGTAACCTTATCTACCATTATTTCCTAATGTCCCTCTTACCTACCCACTGTGGTTTCCCCGATATCTTAATACCTACTGTAGTTTCCCCGATATCTTAATACCTACTGTAGTTTCCCCGATATCTTAATACCTACTGTAGTTTCCCCGATATATTAATACCTACTGTGGCTTTCCTATATCTTAATACCTTCCGTGGCTTCCCGATATCTTAATACCTACCGTGGCTTCCCGATATCTTACTACCTACCGTGGCTTCCCGATATCTTACTACCTACCGTGGCTTCCCGATATCTTAATACCTACCGTGGCTTCCCGATATCTTACTACCTACCGTGGCTTCCCGATATCTTAATACCTACCATGGCTTCCCGATATCTTACTACCTACCGTGGCTTCCCGATATCTTAATACCTACCGTGGCTTCCTGATATCTTAATACCTACCGTGGCTTCCCGATATCTTAATACCTACCGTGGTTTCCCGATATCTTAATACCTACCGTGGTTTCCCGATATCTTACTACCTACCGTGGCTTCCCGATATCTTAATACCTACCGTGGCTTCCCGATATCTTAATACCTACCGTGGCTTCCCGATATCTTAATACCTACCATGGCTTCCCGATATCTTACTACCTACCGTGGCTTCCCGATATCTTAATACCTACCGTGGCTTCCCGATATCTTACTACCTACCGTGGCTTCCCGATATCTTAATACCTACCATGGCTTCCCGATATCTTACTACCTACCGTGGCTTCCCGATATCTTACTACCTACCGTGGCTTCCCGATATCTTAATACCTACCGTGGCTTCCCGATATCTTACTACCTACCGTGGCTTCCCGATATCTTAATACCTACCGTGGCTTCCTGATATCTTAATACCTACCGTGGCTTCCCGATATCTTAATACCTACCGTGGCTTCCCGATATCTTACTACCTACCGTGGCTTCCCGATATCTTACTACCTACCGTGGCTCCCCGATATCTTAATACCTACCGTGGCTTCCCGATATCTCAATACCTACCGTGGCTTCCCGATATCTTCTTACCTATTATGGACCCTTAAAAAACAAGCAACGGTAATCATGATTCATCGTCTCTGCAAAGATTAACTCAATAAAATTTTTCTTAACGAGTTACCTTTATTTTTCTTGTCAAGAAGCTTTAAACCCGCATGTCATTCGCCACAAGAGTGTGGTGGAGGCTCGATCCGCCGTCTGCTCTACTAGGCTGTTGATGAAACTCAAGGCGGAGAAATATGTACAGCGTGACTGGTTATAGTTTGGACAATGATTAAAAGACAGAGGATCGAGCCTCCACCATTCCTCACGCATAAAAAAAATCAATAAAAAATTCACTCAAAATCATACCGCATGAAAATTCGTGTTATGATTGCATATGTTGGCAATGCAACACAAAGGATTCTTTGTGAGGATTATTAGGATATACGAGAGGAATATTTTATATTAGAGTTCAGTTTAACCATTCAAAATATGGTTGGTCTTATTAAGAAAACATATTGGCATTCTCCCTGTCTACTGTAAACAGGACTCAAGTCCGGCTCACCGTTCGTCTATTTAAAACAGTCGGTACTTATATGAACAACGAAGCAGGTACGTCTGCTCCGATCAACGTTTATGAAGCAGAGAACTCAACATCACCGCATTCCTGATCCCATGCAGAGACCTCTCAGCGTATACACACTGAGAGTTTACGGTTTCAGTGTCTCATGAGCAAGTGGATCTTTCAGCTTGTCTTAACTATTAACTGCTGATCACTAAGTCTCTCCGCCACGCTTTACGTGGCTTGTGTGCTTTAATTGTCTTATCTTGAAAGAGAGGTTGAAGTTGTTAGTCTTGAAGTGTTCCAGCTGTGTGGAAAATAAATATTTTCATCCAAGAAAACCGGCGATATTTCGTGAAAATCTGTTTCTAGAGGAAATCAATCTCATATCAGTCGAAACATCGGCTGACACAGCACCTTCTAATAATAATAATAATAATAATAATAATAATAATAATAATAATAGTGTAATAGTAATTATTATCATTATTATTTCTTCAAGTACATGATACGACTTATAGAGGCCTAGCTGACGTCCTACATAATATGCTGCATCTGCTTTCTAAGCCATGAAAAAACTGGATCGTGATCAAGTCGTGTCTGAAGCCCTTTTATATTTGAATATCACAAAATAAGTAATGACTTTCAGTAAGGTGAAATACTCTCACTCCGGTCTTACCTCCCAGGGTGATAAATCAATCAGATCACGGAAGGATGATCCGGACCAAGGCAAAGTTAAATGGATGACATATTATAGTTCTGTGACGTGAATTAAGCTCGTGTAATATAGTCACTTAACAATCCAATCCCTTCAAGGGAACGAAGGGAATGAGGATGGTGGGGGAGGGAAGGGGAGCTGTTTTGTCTTTATTTGCATGAAACTTGATTACCTACCATCCTTGGGAGGTAGTCAGGTACGAGGATTGCTTCGGCTCGCAAAGTGTTGACCACCTAAGTGATCGACATGTAAAGTCTATTGTGTTTGCGAAAGACACCTGACTGTTGCACATGTGTCTTATCTAGTTGCCATGTGTGTAATAATATAAATAATATTGTATGAGCATGAGAGAGATAATTCCATATGCTTGCGATATATACGCACACATGCTTGGGATATATACACATATGCTTGGGATATATACACACACATGCTTGGGATATAGACACACACACATGCTTGGGATATATAAACAAACATACTTGGGATATTTGAGGTAATGAGGTTTAATCCAGTTAAGAAACAACAGTTATTCCTCGGATAAAGAGCCCTTCAACAACGCCTTTATAATAATATTTACACACTTTTCTAAGTCTCTTTAGTTTCCTTGTTTCGATTTAAATCAGAGATTACAAGCAACAGAAGACCTTAGGTTATACCACAGCTCTACATGTCATCGGAATGATGATATGTAGAGGATGAGAAAATAAATCTATTGTATTAGGAATCTTTCATACGAAGATTCAGATCCCAGAATCTGAATCTTGAAAGACGTAGAACAAGCGGAGACATAATTAAATAGCAATCATATAAAGCCATATGAGGTATTACACACCTGTGCAGCATATGTAGGTACTGTTTACCATTATTTTAACGATACTCCTGCTCATGCCTAAATGACTACTACTACTGTTACTATTTCCTCTCCCGTCAACCTGACCATTACTATCACCTCTCTTGTTTCCCTATGTAAATCTCTTTTCTCATGTCTTTACATCTGATTTAGAGAGTAGGCGAGTACAAATAGGAAGCGAGTCTGTCTGGCGCTCAGCAGACGGAGGATCGAGCCTCCACCACGTCTTGCGCTGAATGACCCACATGGGTTTAGCGCTTAACATGAATTAAAAAAAAAAAAAAAAATTACATCTGATTGATAAACTTCCGGGAGGGTAAAATATCTTTTAAATAAATATATGAGAGAGGCGGAGTGTTCTGTTACCACTTAATCAAGAATGCCTCTCCAGTCTCCTAGCTTGACAAAGCTCCTTGTGAGCAAAATATGATGAGTATCTTATTGTTTGCGATCGTGTTTGTTTACCTAACATTACAACATATATTATAAAATTCAGCCTCTGAGTTACCAGATCCTACAACACGGAGGCAAATGGTTTGTCTTGTAGAGGATTGTTAAGACTGAGTAGTTCCTTTGTAGCAACCATACTTAAAAACATAAAAATATAAGAACACTGCAGCAGGCCTACTGGTCCACACTAAGCAGGTCCTTCTCAAAACAAACCCCTTACTCAGGAGTACATTTAATTCACATTTAAAGAGATTGTTATTCCTTAGCACGTAAAATTGGATTTGGTAGTTAATGGGTGGGTGTGGTAGTTAATGGGTGGGTGTGGTAGTTAATGGGTGGGTGTGGTAGTTAATGGGTGGGTGTGGTAGTTAATGGATAGGTGTGGTAGTTAATGTGGGTGTGGTAGTTAATGGGTGGGTGGGTAGTTAAGGGGTAGGTGTGGTAGTTAATGGGTGGGTGTGTTAGTTAATGGGTGGGTGTGGTAGTTAATGGGTAGGTGTGGTAGTTAATGGGTGGGTGTGGTAGTTAATGGGTGGGTGTGGTAGTTAATGGGTAGGTGTGGTAGTTAATGGGTGGGGGGTGAGTTAATGGGTGGGTGTGGTAGTTAATGGGTGGGTGTGTTAGTTAATGGGTGGGTGTGTTAGTTAATGGGTGGTGTGGTAGTTAATGGGTAGGTGTGGTAGTTAATGGGTGGGTGTGGTAGTTAATGGGTGGGTGTGGTAGTTAATGGGTGGGTGTGTTAGTTAATGGGTGGGTGTGGTAGTTAATGGGTGGGTGTGTTAGTTAATGGGTGGGTGTGGTAGTTAATGGGTGGGTGTGGTAGTTAATGGGTGGGTGTGGTAGTTAATGTGTGGGTGTGGTAGTTAATGGGTGGGTGTTGACATTTACTGGGCAACATCATTTGGACAATAAATGTCAACATTGTTCACCCACAACACTCAAGTTTCAAGCTTAAATTTCACCTGTTACAAAGTTTCATTTTTTCTGCTTCATAATAAACATTTAGACTCCAGCATTCTCTGAAGGAGCCAGCCAGGACCTCACAGGTGCCGGCGAATTAAGTTAGACTCAGCATCCTGGAGCCAGCAAGGAGCTCACAGGTGCCAGCGACTTTAAGTTAGACTCCAGCATCCTGAAGGAGCCAGCACAGGACTCACAGGTGCCGCGACATTAAGTTAGACTCCAGCATCCTGAAGGAGCCAGCACAGGACCTCACAGGTGCCGGCGACATTAAGTTAGACTCCAGCATCCTGAAGGAGCTAGCACAGGACCTCACAGGTGCCGGCGACATTAAGTTAGACTCCAGCATCCTGAAGGAGCCAGCACAGGACCTCACAGGTGCCGGCGACATTAAGTTAGACTCCAGCATCCTGAAGGAGCCAGCACAGGAGCTCACAGGTGCCGGCTCAAAGGTGGATGGACTGGACTCTTCGCCTCCTATAGAAGAGTTGATCCTTGGGCCAAACGTTCTAAGAATAAAAATGGAAACGAAAATAACTAATCTCAGTCTTGTCAAACTTGGCAACTTATCCCCCGATGACGATAGTGACCAGGACAGGAGCAGATGAGGTGTTGGGGAGTTAGCACGAGACGGGTGATGATAGGTGGTGACGGGTGGTGACGGGGTGAAGTCATCTTGTTTGGGCGGTAGTGTAAGTAAGTAATTTTGGTAATTTTTTTTTGCCTGCTGGTAACTAGTCTACCAGGCAGAAGTGAAGAGGGGAGGAAGTGTCAATGAGCCTCCCTGTTTTTTTACTCACCAGTAGCAGTGTGCCAGTGAGCTAATGTGAACTGGAGTTAAGGTGATTTTGTAGTAGAGTGTAAGTTGTATATAAGTCATTTTATTGTATTATGCATAATTTTGTATAAGCGAGTTTTAATGTCCTTAATAATTGTAATAAATAATATTTATTATGAGTGCATGCTGGCCCTAGTGTGGCTGTTTTTTTTTTCAGTGTAATTTAAATGCCCCTAAACAACACATTGAGCAGCCATTTAGGAGCCAGGACCTTTTTTATTTAAGCTACGATTTCAAAGTCGTAACAGGGACCCAGACGGCGGCTCCTCATTAGGGACCCAGACGGCGGCTCCTCATTAGGGACCCAGACGGCGGCTCCTCATTAGGGACCCAGACGGCGGCTCCTCATTAGGGACCCAGACGGCGGCTCCTCATTAGGGACCCAGACGGCGGCTCCTCATTAGGGACCCAGACGGCGGCTCCTCATTAGGGACCCAGACGGCGGCTCCTCATTAGGGACCCAGACGGCGGCTCCTCACTCTAGTTAAGGATAGAGCCACCAGTACCCACTGTAGTGAAGGATAGAGCCACCAGCACTCACTGTAGGGAAGGATAGAGCCACCAGTACTCACTGTAGTGAAGAATAGAGCCACCAGCACTCACTGTAGTGAAGGATAGAGCCACCAGTACCCACTGTAGTGAAGGATAGAGCCACCAGCACTCACTGTAGGGAAGGATAGAGCCACCAGTACTCACTGTAGTGAAGGATAGAGGCACCAGCACTCACTGTAGTGAAGGATAGAGCCACCAGTACTCACTCCAGTGAAAGATAGAGCCATCACCACTATCACTACCATTATCACCACCACTATCACTACCATTATCACCACCACTATTACCATTACTACCACATATAAACTAAGTAATGTAGATCTTAATATTACGGATTGCGAAAATAATTTAGGAGTTTTGGTTAGCAGTAATCTGAAACCAAGACAACAGTGCATAAGTGTTCGCAATAAAGCTAACAGAATCCTTGTCTTCATATCAAGAAGTATAAATAATAGAAGTCCTCAGGTTGTTCTTAAACTCTATATATCTTTGGTTAGGCCTCATTTAGATTATGCTTCACAGTTCTGGTCACCGTATTACAGAATGGATATAAATGCACTGGAAAACGTACAAAGGAGGATGACAAAGTTGATCCCATGTATCAGAAATCTTCCCTATGAGGATAGACTGAGGGCCTTGAATCTGCACTCTAGAAAGGCGTAGAATTAGGGGGATATGATTGAGGTGTGTAAATGGAAAATAGGAATTAATAAAGGGGATGTAAATAGCGTGCTGAAAATATCTAGCATAGACGTTGTGTAGTTTTAAAAATAGGTTGGATAAATACATGAGTGGGTGTGGGTGGGTGTGAGTTGGACCTGACTAGCTTGTGCTACTTGGTCAGATGCCGTGCTCCTCCCTAAAGTGAATGTGACTGACCTGACTAGGTTAAGGCATTGGCTTAAGCTGGTGGGAGAATTGGGCCTGCCTCGAAATGGGCCAGTAGGCCTGCGGCAGTGTTCCTTCTTTCTTATGTTTTTACCATCACCACTACTATCACTATCACCACCGCCTTCACTATCACAATCACCAACACCATCACTATCAATACCATCACCACCACCATCAACCACACCATCACCATCTCTATCGACACCACCATCGTCATCAACATCATCACCCCACCACTATCAACACCATTACCATCATCACCATTATCACCATTACCACTATCACTATCACCATCACTATCAACATCAACAACACCACCATCACCAATACCACCACCACCATCACTATCACCATCACCACCATCACTAGCGACATCACCAACACCATCATTATCAACACTAACACTGTCAACATCACCATCACCAGCATGTGAAGGATGAACGATAGAGCTACCACCACCAATACTATCACTACCATCATCATCACCATTACTACCACCATTGCTATCGTTACCACCACCACAATCAAAATAACTATGACCGTCACCACCACCATCACTATCACCACCGCCTTCACTATCACCATCACCATCAATACCATCACCACCACCATCAACCTCACCATCACCATTGTAGACTATCCAGACCACTGTATAGCACCTCATGTTACTTGTCACCCGGTGTGACCGCTTGACAGCTAACATTAGTCATTCTCGGCGTTACCAGCGTTTGAGCCCCGAGCCCCGTGTACAGAAAGCTCTTTATGTTCGCCGCTCATAGATGCCCTGCGGAATCGTACCCGCTACGATTCCTAATTCCCATCAAGACTCGTTTCCACTTCAGCTCCTGACCATCAGGTTGCAGTTATATGTTGAGAACCAGTCTGAGGACGCTTAGACCAACCTCTGCTGTCACTCCAACTGTCGAGAAATTGACACTCGTCAAGCCGCAGTTACCCCTGTCGGCAGGCGACTGTTTACCTCCTGTTACAGCTTCAGTGAGCAGCCTGCACAAAGATGATGTCACTGACTGCTAGCCCACTCACTGCAGTAAGGTGTATGCTGTTACGACCTCCAGATGTTTCGCCTGAGTCGTCCCTGTCACGACTCACTCCACACTCGCCGGCAGTGACAGCCCCAGCGACAGTACCAGTCGAGAAGTGTGCTCCTGAGTCGCTTGCCAGCAGAAGTCCTGCCCAGTTGCCGAGTACTGACGAAGCCTCACTCGAGCGCAACAGCAGGTTGTGCCCCAGGATGAGTGAATCCTGCACGACTACTACGATGACTGCTTCACCGCTCCAGAGGAGACTGTACCCTGTCATGTCACAGCTCAGCCACAGCGATGTCTCCCGTGTTGTAGTATCTGTCCAGACGCAGGAAGGTGTGCAATGATGCCTCCGAGGATAACTGCCTTAGACCACAAAGCACACCATCTTTTTTTTTCTTCCCTCTCTGTAGGAAGTTTTTTTCTTGTCCACATGTATGTATATATATATGTTTTTATTTTGTGTTCTGTGCCCTGTTCCTGCGAGAGAGAGACCGAGTTTTTTTTCAGTCTAACATGGTCGGGGACGACCACGGGTAGGTGGCTGAGCGAAATGTAGACTGTAAGCCTACATGCCTAGTTCCCATAGCTTTCCCCAAAGGGCAAGCCGGTGGGAAGGCCACTTCAGCCTGCCCACGCCTGCCTCTCTCTCACTTCTCATCCAGGCATCCTAGAGTCAACAAGGCCTACTCCTCTCTCCCTCGCAGGCATGGCCCCTCCTGGGGCTGGGCAACTTAAACACACTGCCTGTGTACCCATGATATCGCAAATAAAGTAAGAAGCCTCCGAAGCCTTATCATTGCTCCCAGTCTGCAACAACAACCCAATTAATCCTATTATACCATCTCCATCAACACTACCATCAACATCATCACTATCACCCCCACCACCATCACCATTATTACAATCACCATTGACATAACTATTAGCACCATCAACAACACCACCATCACCACTACCACCACCACCATCACTATCACCATCATCACCACTATCACCACCATCACTAGCGCCATCACCACCAACATCACCATCACCACCACCACCCTCTGTGCAGAATGATGGAACATATGAATGGATCACCCAAGTTTCTCCCTTAATAATCTACATATACGTAATATTATAGAAATATATACGTAAGGCTGCATTTTCCACATTGGTTGATGTTTAGATCAAATGCAGTAACAAATTGAACCCTGAAAGAGACTTGTGCTGTGCTCTGGCTCGTGCCCACGTATTCCTGATCTGGTAGCTCAAAAGTAGTGTCAGAAATCTGGTCTCAGACCGGGCCGCGGGGGCTTTAACCCCTGAAACCCTCTCCAGATACACTCCAGGTAAATGTGTTCACACTTTGTGTTGTGCACTTGTGATTGGCTCCCTGAACAGAGTCGTCTTCATAGTTAAAAAATAATAAAGTTAAGAAAGAAAACTAGTTTGGATCTTTCTTATTTAAATAAAGAGAACTTATCTTTTTTTACATTTATAGTTTTATATGAAAGGAGAGGGAAGAGGCACGGAATGGAGGACCAGCTGCGATAAGACGCACCACTCTGAGTTAAAGACAGCTGCTCCAGAGCATGTGCCAGAGGTTTAACCATACTGAATACTATGTGGGAGTGATCTAATATACTTTAAAGAATAAGGGAGAGTTCTAACCATACTCCAAATCATGTGGGAGAAATCTGATCATACCAGAGCATGTGGGAAACGTCTAACCATTCTCCAGAGCATGTATGAGAGGTCAATCATCCTAACTGTGAAAAAGCATGTGGAAGAGGCCTAACCAATCTCTGAGGATGTGCAAGAGATTTAGCCATGATCAGAAGGATAAAAGAGAGCCTCAGGGATTATCAAAATAACGTGATAGAGGCCTAACCATCATCACTAGAATCAGAGAGAGACCAAATTATGCTCCAGAGCTTATAGGCATCGCCGGAACTCACTCGTGAACATGTAGGGTAGGCTCAGCCATGCTGGAATTCTTGTTGAAAAGGCGTGTCACCGGAATGTGTGGCGTTCCGCAGCTCGATCGCTAGCGCACTCAGCACACTGAGGTCCGGGGTTCGAATCTCCTCCGGTACGGCTGGAAAACAATAGCAGTAGAGCTGGAAAGACAATGTATAATTAAAATATATCTACCAGGTGGGCATACACTCGCTACTTGACACCCTGGGTAAGTAAGTAAGTTTATTCAGGTATACACAAATACATTTACATACATTATCATACATAGCAGCATATGTGTAGAGAACCCAGGATAACCCAAAAAAGTCAGACAGAGTGACTTATTTCCATTGGGGTCCTTTTTATACTTAATTTTTACATTGTAGGAGATATATGTCATTATATTATAAAGGATATATGTATACTAGGAATAAGGTAAAAAGAGTTATTTACATATACATGTGTGTTAACTAAAAAAATAAAAAATCATTCTCCTCCCTTTCTGTCGCTACATTCATTAGGTACTTTTTGGTTCTCTTCTTGAACTGGCTCATGCTGTGACTGGCTTTGACATGTGCAGGCAGTCTGTTCCATTCCTTTATTGCTGTACAATAAAAGGTGTTTGAAGCCTAGCCACTGAGTGTGGGTACTACAAAGTTGTGCTCTCTCCCTCTAGTTCTATGACTGCTTTGGTTCCCAGCCTTGACAAAATTGGCAGCAAGATATTCTGGACACTGTCTGTGAGCAATTTTATAAACTTGATTCAACTTAAGTTGTTTTACTCTGTCTTCAATATTCAGCATATCTAATTGTTGTAATTCATCCTGGCCTACATGCTCTCTTGGAACCAGGTCCAGGATGAATCTTACCATTTTGTTCTGGGTGATTTGCAGCTTATCTTTCAGTTTTTTTGTCAAGGCAGAGTACCATGAAGAGCAAGCGTAGTCCATATGACATTGTATAAGGGCTAGACATAGGGTCCTGCGAGCCTCAGTAGGTAGACACTGTGATTGTCTGTAGAGGAACTTCAGTCTGGCATTCGCTTTCTTTACTACACTGTTCCCTATCAATTCTCCTGACATGCATGGGTCAAAGGGGATTCCCAGATATTTTACTGAGGAAACTGAAGTGATGGATTCCCCATTACACCGGATTTTTAAAATTATTTACCCTTCTCAGTTTATATTTCGTGCCAAAGAGTATGGCTTCTGTTTTCCCGAGATGTAACGATAGTTTGTTGTCTACTAACCATTTGCTGCAGGACTCCAGTTCCAGTGTTAATACATTAGATATATCTTGTGGGTCTTTACCTGACACTAACAGAGCACTGTCATCCGCATACAGTAGGAGTTTGCACTTGGGCACTGATGGGCATATCATTTACATAACACAGGAATAATAAAGGACCCAGAATACTACCTTGGGGAACTCCACATGCTATCGGCAGTGGTTCTGATTCCGTTTTGTTGATTTTGACAATTTGTTTCCTGTTGCTAAGATAGGACTTAAACCAGTCTGTGGAACCTATGCCGATAGCTTGAAGTTTTTACATAATACATTGTGGTTGACAGTATCGAAGGCCTTTGCAAGTCTAAACTTACCATTCCTATGAGGTTCCTATAGATATTTCAGTTGGGGTAGTCCATAAGTCTTGAATTTTGACAAAGTAATCGTACCAATTCCATCTACCTAAAACATCAACGATAGCAGTTCAGGTAACTTCAGAAATTGGAGAAACAGTATAAATCTAGTTAACGTTCTAAACGCTATATTAAGAATATAAGAATCTAGTTTACATTCAAAACAGAGTAATGCAAATTATATACCAAATCTAGTGTGCATTCATACTGCATTATTACTGCATACACCAAATAAAAACAAATGAAAAAAATACAGATAAACGGGCGTTGCAGTAAATTAAATGCATTAATGCATATAAAGGAAACCTTACGGAAGTTCAGTTAAAATATAAAGAAATTATCTTTACAAATAAGAGCGAGATATAAAAGAACTTGAGAAAGAAATAGGAAATAAAGCTCGGAGTGTGAGTACTTTATGTTGACGTAGCGTGTGCACCACCAGTGTGAGTGCTTTACGTTGATGCTAGTGTGTGCACCACCAGTGTGAGTACTTTATGTTGACGCTAGTGTGTGCACCACCAGTGTGAGTACTTATGTTGACGCTAGTGTGTGCACCACCGGTGTGGTGCTTTATGTTGATGCTAGTGTGTGCACCACCAGTGTGAGTACTTTATGTGACGCTAGTGTGTGCACCAGGTGAGTGCTTTACGTTGATGCTAATGTGGCCCCCCCGTGTAGTACTTTATGTTGACGCTAGTGTGTGCACCACCGGTGTAGTACTTATGTTGACGTGTTGTGCACCACCGGTGTGGTGCTTTAGTTGATGCTAGTGTTGCACCACCAGTGTGAGTACTTTTGTTGACGTAGTGTGTACCACCGGT
>WNWK01035872.1:0-19511 GCA_009830355.1 Cherax destructor | reverse complement strand
CCTGGGTGGCAAACCTCCCCCCGGTTATCCTGGGTGGCTAACCCCCCCAAACCCCAGGTTATCCTGGGGGGAAACCCCTCCCAACCCCGGTTATCCTGGGTGGTTAACCCCTCCTAGCCACAGGTTATCCTGGCTAGCTAACCCCCCAAACCCAGGTTATCCTGGTTGGCTAACCTTCCCAACCCCAGGTTTCCTGGTTCAACTCCCAACCCCGGGTTTTCCTGGGTGGCAACCCTCCCAACCCCAGGTTATCCTGGGTGGCTAACCTCCCAACCCCAGGTTATCCGGGGTGGCTAACCCCCCCAACCCCAGGTTTCCGGGGGCTAACCCCCCAACCCCAGGTTTTTTGGGTGGCAAACCCCTCCCAACCCCAGGTTATCTTGGGTGGCAAACCCCTCCCAACCCAGGTTATCCTGGGTGGCTAACCTCCCAACTCCAGGTTATCCTGGGTGGCAAACCCCTCCCAACCCCAGTTATCCTGGGTGGCTACCCCCCAAAACCCGGTTATCCTGGGTGGCTAACCTTCCAACCCCAGGTTATCCGGGGTGGCTAACCCTCCCAATCCCAGGTTATCCTGGTTGGCTAACCCTCAACCCCAGGTTATCCTGGGTGGCTAACCCTCCCAACCCCAGGTTATCCTGGGTGGCTAACCCTCCCAACCCCAGGTTATCTGGGTGGCTAACCTCCCAACCCCAGGTTATCCTGGTGGCTACTCCCAATCCCAGGTTATCCTGGGTGGTTAACCTCCTAGCCACAGGTTATCCTGGCAAGCTAACTCCTCCCAATCCCAGGTTATCCTGGTTAGGCTAACCCTCCCAACCCCAGGTTATCCTGGTTGGCTAACCCTCCCAACCCCAGGTTATCCTGGGTGGCTAACCTCCCAACCCAGGTTATCCTGGGTGGCTAACCCTCCCAACCCCAGGTTATCCTGGGTGGCTAACCCTCCCAACCCCAGGTTATCTTGGGTGGCTAACCTCCCAACCCCAGGTTATCCTGGGTGGCTAACCTCCCAACTCCAGGTTATCCTGGGTGGCTAACCCTCCCAACCCAGGTTATCCTGGTGGCTAACCTCCCAACCCCAGGTTATCCTGGGTGGCTAACCCTCCCAACCCCAGGTTATCCTGGGTGGCTAACCCTCCCAACCCCAGGTTATCCTGGGTGGCTAACCCTCCCAACCCCAGGTTATCCTGGGTGGCTAACCCTCCCAACCCCAGGTTATCCTGGGTGGTTAACCCTCTCAACCCCAGGTTATCCTGGCTAGCTAACCCTCCCAACCCCAGGTTATCCTGGCTAGCTAACCCTCCCAACCCCAGGTTATCCTGGGTGGTTAACCCTCCCAGCCACAGGTTATCCTGGCTAGCTAACCCTCCCAACCCTAGGTTATCCTGGCTAGCTAACCCTCCCAACCCCAGGTTATCCTGGCTATCTAGTCCTCCCAACCCCAGGTTATCCTGCCTACCTCCCAACCCCAGGTTATCCTGGGTGGCTAACCCTCCCAACCCAGGTTATCCTGGGTGGCTAACTCCCAACCTCAGGTTATCCTGGGTGGCTAACCCTCCCAACCCCAGGTTATCCTGGTGGCTAACCCTCCCAATCCCAGGTTATCCTGGTTAGCTAACCCTCCCAACCCCATGTTTGAGTGCCATTACCGAACTAATTTGTTCCCATAAGGACAAATGTAAATTAGATTAGTCATTTCACACCCCAAAAATACACTTACAAAAGCACTTACGAAAATATACTGACATAATTGTTTGAGTTTGGAGGTAAAACGAAAACCGAGGGTCCACTGTATTAAGATCTACATTATTTAGTTTATATGTGGCATGATTATTTTCCTGTCCAATGTTTAAAACTTTGCATTTGTCTATACTAAACTGCATCTGCCACTTTTCCGACCTTTGCTTCACTCTATTCAAATCTTCCTATAGCGCTCTAATGTCCTCGTCAGAATGAATTCGACAGCCTATTTTGGTGTCATCGGCAAACTTTCTTATGTCGCTATCTATTCCTCATATATGTCGTTTATGTAGATTGTGAACAACAAAGGCCCAACACTGACCCTGTGGAACACTGCTCGTGACACTTCCCCACTCTGATTTCTCCCCATTTATGCAAACTCTCTGCTGCCCATTTGTCAACCATGCCTCTATCCAGGAAAAAATTTCTCCTATTCTGTGTGCCTTAATTTTCCTCAATAGTCTCTGATGTGGGACTCTATCAAAAGACTTAGTGAAGTCCATATACAGTGGACCCTCGGTTAACGAATACCCCGGAAATCGTGCAATTATGTAAGTATAATTTTGTAAGTTCTTGTGGAAGTGTATTTTTGGGGGTCTGAAATAGACTAACCTACGTGAAATTTTTCCTTAAGGGAGTAAATTCGTTCGGTAATGGCACTTGAGCAGACTTCAGGAGTGAAGTTTTTACGAAACTCGGGGGTCCACTGTACACAATATCATATTCATTACCATGATCTACCTCCTCAAACACCTTAGTGAAAAAAGTTAATAAATCCGTAAGGCAGGAACGCCCTTTTGTAAAACCGTGCTGAGATTCGTTGATCAATTTATGCTTTTCAAGATGGCTGCGGATTGCCTCAGCAATTAATGATTCCATAAATTTTGCCACTATGGAGGTTAGACTTATTGGTCTATAGTTCGAAGCTAAGGACCTGTCACCTGCTTTGAAAATAGGTATTACATTTGCAATTTTCCACTTATCTGGCATCATGCCAGTTTGCAGTGATATGTTGAAAAGATTAGCCATAGGTTTGCTAAGCTCCTCTTTACATTCCTTTAGAACCCTTGCATACAGTTCATCAGGGCCTGGGGATTTGTTAGGTTTCAATTTATCTATTTGTCAAAGGACCATGTCACTTGTGACATTTTACTGTACAGCAATAAAGGAGTGGAACATAGTGCCTGCACTTGTCAAAGCCTGTCATAGCAGGAGCCAGTACAAAAGAGCCAAAAGGTACCTAATGAATGAAGCTACAGAAAGGGAGGAGAATGATTTCTTTTATAGCTAATATACATGTACCTATTACTGTGATTTGATCCTATTTTATAATAATATAATATAATAATATCTTTATTTACTACCAGTACATGTACATAGTATACAGACCATAACTGACATCAATAGCATAAATTAGGTCCTTTCCCAGGATGCGACCCACACCAGTCCACTAACACCTAGGTACCCATTTACTGATGGGTGAACATAGACAACAGGTGTAAAGAATCACCCCAATATTCCTACCCTGGCTGGGAATCGAACCCAGACCCTCGTAGTGTGAAGCGAGAGCTTTAGCCACCAGAGCCCCTAATGTTAACGTAAATATCTCAGTTTCCCTTATTCTTAGTTTATCTCCTTTTATTGTAACTGATTTTCACATAGTTCAGTTAGTTAGCTGTTTTAACTTTTAAGGTTAAAATAAGATATTACAAGGACCTTAATGGAAATAAGTCACTTTGTCTTTCTTGGGTTATCCTAGGTAACCTACACATATGTTGCTATGCATAATTTATGAAACTATTTATGTGTACCTATACTTGAATAAGCTTACTTAACCCTCCCTACCCCAGGTTATCCTGGGTGGCTAACCCTCGCTACTCCGGGTTAAAAATCCCAACAAATCTCATCTTATCCACTCGCCCCAGACTGGAACCCGGCTCCTCCAGATGTGAGCCCAGGGTACTCCCACTTGACTGATCAACTAAGTCAGGCAAGTTATATTAACAGAGTAATGGTACCAACCTCTGAACCATGTTGTAGGAGCATCCACTATATTAACAACAGCGTCCACGAAGGAATTAAAGCCATTTTTGGGTTTCTCAGAGTCCATCTTGCCTGAGCCACCATAACACTCACACTGTTGCCACTTCTCCTCTCATACCTTACAACTAAGTTTATTTAGGCATAGGTACACAACAGTACAATTATTATATATGGTGTAAATTACCTAGGATAACCCCAAAAAGTCAGAGTGACTTATTTCCATTGTGGTCTTTTTATTTTCATTGTGGTCCTTGTATTTCCATTGTGCTCCTTGTATTTACATTGGGGTCCTTGTATTTTCATTGGAGTCCTTGTATTTCCATTGGAGTCCTTGTATTTCCATTGTGCTCCTTGTATTTACATTGGGGTCCTTGTATTTTCATTGGAGTCCTTGTATTTCCATTGGAGTCCTTGTATTTTCATTGGGGTACTTGTATTTTCATTGGGGTACTTGTATTTTCATTGGGGTACTTGTATTTTTATTAGGGGCCTTGTATTTCCATTTTGGTCCTTGTATTTCCATTTTGGTCCTTGTATTATTTACATTGTGGTCCTTGTATTATTTTCATTGTGGTCCTTGTATTTCCATTGGGATCCTTGTATTTACATTGGGGTCCTTGTATTTTAATTGTGGTCCTTGTATTTCCATTGGGGTCCTTGTATTTTCATTGTGGTCCTTGTATTTCCATTGGGATCCTTGTATTTACATTGGGGTCCTTGTATTTTAATTGTGGTCCTTGTATTTCCATTGGGGTCCTTGTATTTTCATTAGGGTACTTGTATTTCCATTAGGGTCCTTGTATTTTCCTTGGGGGGTTCTTGTATTTCCATTAGGGTTCTTGTATTTTCATTAAAGTCCTTGTATTTCCATTGTGGTCCTTGTATTTTCATTGGGGTCCTTATATTTCCACTGTGGCCTTTGTATTTTCATTGGGGTCCTTGTATTTCCATTGGGGTCCCTGTATTTCCCTTGGGGTCTTTGTATTTCCATTAGGGTCCTTGTATTTTCATTGGTGTCCTTATATTTCCACTGGGGTCCTTGTATTTCCCTTGGGGTCCTTGTATTTCCCTTGGGGTCCTTGTATTTCCCTTGGGGTCCTTGTATTTCCCTTGGGGTCCTTGTATTTCCCTTGGGGTCCTTGTATTTCCCTTGTTGTCCTTGTATTTCCCTTGTTGTCCTTGTATTTCCATTAGGGTCCATGTGTTTTCATTGGGGTCCTTGTAGTTCCATTGTGGTCCTTGTATTTCCCTTGGGGTCCTTGTATTTTCATTGGGGTCCTTGTATTTCCTTGGGGTCTTTGTATTTCCTTGTTGTCCTTGTATTTCCATTAGGATCCATGTGTTTTCATTGGGGTTCTTGTAGTTCCATTGGAGTTTACCTGGAGAGAGTTCCAGGGGTCAACGCCCCTGCGGCCCGGTCTGTGCCTAGGCCTCATGTTGGATCAGGGCCTGATCAACCAGGCTGTTACTGCTGGCCGCACGTAGTCCAACGTACGAACCACAGCCTGGCTGGTCAGGGTTCTTTGTATTTTCATCTGGGTCATTGTATTTTCATTGTGGTCCTTGTATTTCCACTGTGGTTCTTGTATTTCCACTGTGGTCCTTGTATTTCCACTGTGGTCCTTGTATTTGCCTTGGGGTCCTTGTAGTTCCATTGGGGTTCTTGTATTTCCATTGGGTTCCTTGTATTTCCCTTGGGGTCCTTGTAGTTCCATTGGGGTCTTTGTATTTTCATTGTGGTCTTTGCATTTCCACTGTGGTCTTTGTATTTCCACTGTGGTCCTTGTATTTCCATTGGGGTCCTTGAATTTCCCTTGGGGTTCTTGTATTTCCTTGGGGTCCTTGTATTTCCATTAGGGTCCATGTATTTTCATTGGGGTCCTTGTAGTTACATTGGGGTCCTTGTATTTCCCTTGGGGTCCTTGTATTTCCATTGGGGTCCTTGTATTTCCCTTGGGGTCCTTGTATTTCCCTTGGGGTCCTTGTATTTCCCTTGGGGTCCTTGTATTTCCTTGGGGTCCTTGTATTTTCCTTGGGGTCCTTGTATTTTCCTTGGGGTCCTTGTATTTCCTTGGGGTCCTTGTATTTCTATTAGGGTCCATGTATTTTCATTGGGGTCCTTGTAGTTCCATTGGGGTCCTTGTATTTCCCTTGGGGTCCTTGTATTTTCCTTGGGGTCCTTGTATTTCCTTGGGGTCCTTGTATTTCCATTAGGGTCCATGTATTTTCATTGGGGTTCTTGTAGTTCCATTGGAGTTTACCTGGAGAGAGTTCCAGGGGTCAACGCCCTGCGGCCCGGTCTGTGCCCAGACATCATGTTGGATCAGCACCTGATCAACCAGGCTGTTACTGCTGGCCGCACGTAGTCCAACGTACGAACCACAGCCTGACTGGTCAGGGGTCCTTGTATTTTCATCTGGGTCCTTGTATTTTCATTGTGGTCCTTGTATTTCCACTGTGGTTCTTGTATTTCCACTGTGGTCTTTGTATTTCCACTGTGGTCCTTGTATTTGCCTTGGGGTCCTTGTAGTTCCTTTGGGGTCCTTGTATTTTCATTGTGGTCCTTGTATTTTCATTGTGGTCTTTGTATTTCCATTGGGGTCCTTGTAGTTCCATTGGGGTCCTTGTAATTTCATTGTGGTTGTTCTATTTCCACTGTGGTCCTTGTATTTCCCTTGGGGATCCTTGTATTTCCACTGTGGTCCTTGCATTTCCTGTGGGGATCCTTGTATTTCCATTGGGGTCCTTGTAGTTCCATTGGGGTCTTTGTATTTTCATTGTGGTCTTTGTATTTCCACTGTGGTCCTTGTATTTCCCTTGGGGTCCTTGTATTTCCCTTGGGGGTCCTTGTATTTCCCTTGGGGGTCCTTGTATTTCCCTTGGGGGTCCTTGTATTTCCATTGGGGTCATTGTATTTCCATAGTTGTCCTTCAGTAAACATCTTAAGGCAATCCAAGTAATTTTTTAGGTTTTTGTACACACAATAAATTCTTTTTTTTTTTTTTTACAATGACCTTGAGGACACACAAGGGACGATAACAAAAAATTGCCCATTACAATGCTCAGTTTTAGGGCAATACCGATACCAACAAAATCAAACCCCAGTGGAAATAAGTCACTTCTGACTTTTTTTTTTTTTTGAGGTTGGTTAGTTTAATATCTTTATTATGCAGCCCATACCCATCCTGTGGGCGGTAGTCAAAAGATTACAGCTCTAGGTAATTTACACATATATTACTATATCATATGTAGCCACCTAACTTTGTGTAACTATACTTATGTGTATCTGTACCTAAATAAACTTATTTATTTACTTATGCTCGTACATTAACACATTCCTAGTAGATTTTTTTAGGTGTCCCTTGAATGGGGACCTACCTACCTGGAGCGCATTCCATGGACCTATAACTTTTTTTTAGGGACAAGTACACATGTGCTTAACAATACCTCATTACATGTAAACTACAATTTGTATACTTCACAAAGAAATAAAAATTTTGATAGGTGTAATTTACCTAGGATAACCTGGAGGAATACCAACCAAAGTGACTTATTTCCATTCGGTCTTTGTCGGATTTTTTTATCGTCCTTAAACTTTTCGTTTTTATTTATCTCGTAATACAAGAAGCCCTCATCTGATCACCTTCGAAATTTTCAAAGCCTCTTCAACCTTTCAGTGTTGGTGAGGATTATTGTAAGATAACTCGGCTTTCGCGATGAGCTAAATAAATTTGAAATGACCAATTTTATTTCATAAATTGATTAGCATATAATAGAGAATGTCTTTACTGGTCACCTTCAACCAGCTTATGCAAGATTTGTTGGGATTTTTTACTTGGGGTAGGAGGGTTAGCCCTAACCCAGGATAACTCGGTTAGGGAGGTTAGCCACCTAGGATAACCCGGGGTAGGGAGGATTAGCCACCCAGGATAACCTGGGTTAGGGAGGGTTAGCCCTAACCCAGGATAACTCGGTTGAGGAGGGTTAGCCACCCAGGATAACCCGGGTGAGGGTTAGCCACCCAGGATAACCCGGGTTAGGAGGGTTAGCCACCCAGGATAACCTGGGTTCGGGAGGGTTAGCCACCCAGGATAACCTGGGGTAGGGAGAGTTAGCCACCCAGGATAACCCAAGAAAGTCAGTGCGTCATCTAGGACTGTCTGTCTTATTTCCATTATGGTCCTTCAATCTTGTCCCCATTGACCTCTTCGCTCACGGGCCGAGAGGTTGTGCTGCGCAGTTGCTCCTGGTCCAGTCTTTGTGCAACTTCCGATTTTCTCAAGATGGCGACCAGTGTTCGGAGGAGGAGCAACACGGTGTGTGTGGAGCTTCTTAAGGGAGCCATTTACCCAGCTAACGCTTCAGTGTTGCTGCCGGCGATAATCCGTGACACTTTTTGTATTTGTCATGAAGACCTATATGGCATTGCATTAAATGGTTCGACGAGGATCTTCGTGAAGTTTGATACAGTGGAGGCTTATGAAAAAACTGTGGAGAGGTACCAGGAGAAGCACCTCACTGTTAACACTGGGATAGAAGTCCGGCTCAGGGATGCCTCTAAACATTACACCTTTGTGAAGGTCCGTAATGTGCCATTTGGGCCATTGGATTGGATGTCAGTGAGGCCTTTGAAAGGTATGGTGTGGTGCATTCTACGACTATGGGAAGGTGGACTGAAGGAATATATGCTGGGTTGCCAGAAGGTTCCTTCACATTGAAAATGACTTTGAAAAGGCCTATACCGTCCCATGTACTGCTGGAGGCCTTTAGGACGCAGGTGTTTGTTACCTACGCGGGACAGCGTAGGACATGTCGTATGTGTGGGGAATATGATCACATGGCGGGGGGTGTCCCACCATCATGGCCCAAGACCAATGGTTACACAGGTACCTGTGATGCATATCCCCTTGGAGGAGTCAACACCTGAGATTGTGGAAGGACTGGGAAAGGCCAGTGGGGCAGAAGTAGGGAAGGTGTGGGGAAAGTTGTGTAACGTCCCTGAGGAGTTGAAAGCTCCAACAATCGATGGGCCTGGAAAAGATAATGAGTCTGGGGATTTGGTAGAGGTGGGTGACCTACAGGTGGACCTATCGCAACCATTGCAAGAGATGTTGCGAACGTTTCTGGAAGATCCGGAGGTGATTTCCTCTGGAGTTGAAGGACACTTACAGGTGGAGGAGGGTAGGCTTAACCAGGACGTGAACGTGCAGAAGCTGGGGAAGACAGGTTGCAGGTGCAGGAAGTGGAGGCTGATGTGCATAGGAATGGGGACACGGATGTAATGGAGGTAGGGGAGAATCAAGAAAGAGGGCAGGAGAGGTGTCAGATGATGTCCTCACACCTGGCCAGCGACAGGTAAGAAAACATATGTAGAGATGGCACGGAAGGGGAAGGTGGGGGCACAGGTGAGGGTATGGGATCAGGGAGTGAGGAGTGTTAGAGATAAGGTTTAGGGAAGGGTGCCACGGCCGCCCAGACACAGAGAAAGCCCCTTTGGCGTATTCAAGTGTTTAACGATTAATGTGAATGGCCTAAGGGCAGAAATTAACGTAGGTGGGTGGAGGTAGTGTTAAGACGATATGACGTAGATGTAATTTTTATACAAGAACATAATTTTAGGTGTGGTCGAGAGTTGAGTTGAAAGGTTCATAGGGTGTATGCAGGTGACTCGGGAAATTAAAGAGTGGGGTGGCTGTGGGGGTGAAGGAGTCCAGTCCCTTTCGGTTGTTAGCTTGGGAGGAGGGGGGGGAGAGTGGTGAGGTGGATAGGGCATTGGGGCGACATTCGGGTATGTTTCATGGAATATATGCCAGCTGACAATAATCGACGTGTAAAGGATGAATTTGTAGGGAGGTTTGACATATCATTTACGGGGTTTGCCTATGATTACTCTGATGGGTGGGGATTGGAATTGTATAATCAGGAAAAAGATGTAGAACCTAGAGGGCGGGTTGTGAATTAGGGACGTTGCGTGTTTTACTGAGGAGGTGGGAGTGTTCGATGTGGTACGGGTGATGAATGGAGGTGGAGCATACTTTGTGAGGAAGGCTATGCAGCCCGGTTGGATCGTGTTTATGCAACAAGAGACGTTACAGTGGGGAGGGTGCAAACGCTTGATATTGGTTTTTCTGACCATCGTGGTGTATTAGTAGAGGTGGAGTGGGATGGAATGGTCCGAAGGTACAATGGTTATTGGAAGTTGAATGTGCGTTTGCTGGCGGGGGAGGGGAGGGAGTCGTTTGAGGAATGGTGGGGTCCTTCTGGTTAGAAGGAGCAGAGGTAAGGAGAAGATTTTTGGGCTGGTGGAGAAAAAGTGCAAGGAGAATAAGGGACTTTTATAGGAATCAAGGAAGAGATGAGGCAAGGTGGAAGTTTGGTCTTCAGAAATATTTGGAGGGTCAGCTTAATGAATGCTATGAGGGTGGGGTTGGTAGGTATGGGGAAATAGAGGGGTTAGGGAAGGTTGAGGGATATTCAAAATGATCGTTTTGATGCGATCAGAGTAAGAGAGGTATTGAGGAGGCGTTGTGGGGAGATAGAGCCGTCCCGGTTGCGTTGAGGAGGTTTAGAGATAGGCAGAGGGTAACACGGTTTTGGGGGTTGAGGGGGGGTGTACAAGGGTGGGAGGATATGAAGTGGGACAGGTGCTCAGGACACGGATGGGATAAGCATATCCCGTCATTGTTTGGAGAAATTTTCTGAAATGTAGGGACGGGTAGTGCCGGGAGGTCCTTCGGGGGAAAGTCCTTTTCGTTGGGGGGGAAGACCGTAGGGGGTTGGGTGGAAGAAGTGAGGAGGAAGTGGGGGGGGCAGTGTCTGGGGTGGGGGGCTGGGGGGCACCAGGTTTGGCGGGATACCAAATGATTTCTATGTAGTGCATTGGGAAACGTTGAAATGTTTAGTGCATTTGTTTAATTGTATGAAGGATGGGGTGGTTAGGGGAGGCCCCAGGGACGGGGTGGTGTTCTGGTGCCGAAAGGAAGGAGTAGGGAGAGGGGGAGAGAGAGAGGGGAAGAGGGGTGGGTTAGTGTGGGCATCGTGGGGGGTATGTGGATGATACTACTGTATTGGTGGGTGGAACAGAAGGGCTGGTTAATGTGGGGACGTATAGAGGTCTTTGGGCATGAGCAGGAATAGGGTTAATGGAGCCAAGTCTAAGTTGTGGAGGGTGATGCGTGGGTGGGGGCTTGGGAAGGTGTATGGATGGGGCAGCGGACCAGATAGATCTGTGGAATTGTATATGGCAGATGTGAGTGGCCAGGCAGGTGAATTCTGAAAGGAGGTGGTGGTAGGGCTCTAGGTAGGAATAAGGGGATTTGGGGGCAGGATATTACGCTGTTACAACGTGGTAGTGGTGAACACACTTTGTAGCATACAGTAAAATTGACAACATGTAGCTACGGTGTATCCCCTTTAGGATGAGTTCGGCATGAGGAATTACAAAGAAAGTATTACAGTATGTGTGGTATGGGCGACGTGGCTTGAAAGAGAGTTGTCATGATGAGGATGTCAGAGGAGTTGGAGGCCTCATTTCTTTGGAACATCGTGTGAAAGCAGTTTATGTGGAAACAGTGTTTTTAAGGAAGGGGTGGGGTGAGAGGTCAGCAGTAGGAGCGGTCATGGAGGATGTACGGAAGTGGTGGAGTGGGGAGGGACCTGCGGGTGTGTGAGGACATGGCTAGACAGTTGGCCTTGGCAATGAGGGAGCCTAAAAAGGGCAAGGTGGGCAGGTTGGGGATGGGGAGTGGGGTGGGGTGGTACAGGGTCAAAAGCGAATTTTCCAGTTTATGATTGGAGGGGATTTGAGGCAGTGTTCAGGAAGATCCGTTTATTGCCTAGGTACGGGAGGTGGTTTACAATTTCTATTAGGTATATTGGCATGGTCTGAATTGTATAGGATTAAGTTGGTGGGTACGGAATGAATGTCAGAGGTGCGGAATGAGGACAGCATATCATGCTGTATATTTTTGTGAGTCTTTAGAGGGGGGTTGAGCTATGGTTGTCAGGTGATTGGATTGGTGGGGGGAAGAATTTCGACCTTACGGGCATAAGCTTTGATGTTGAGGGAGTATCGAGAGAGAAGTGGGGAGGCAATTATGTATGTAATTACGGATTTCTTATGTATCATGAGGGAATGAGAGAGGTGGGAGGGACTGTAGGGTGAAAGCCTTAGCGGCTCATGTGTATCGCTCAATGTGTAGGAATAGGCTATTGTATGGAGATAAATGGGTATCAAGTTTCTCACTGAGGATATAGGAGTAACAGTAGCAAGAGATTATTACGGTGATGCAGAGTAGAGCTGGAAAGGACTGGATTCTTTGGAAGACAGAGTAGTTGAGAAATTCGTGTTGTGTTGAATGAGGTTTTAGGGTGCATAGTAGTGTAGATGTTGAAAGGGGTCGACTGCGGCAGGAATGCTTGTTATTGAGCAACTTGAGGGAAAAGACAGCTGACGGAAAAGGTGTTGAATAGGTATGAGAAGGATGACAGGATGAACTTGTTTGGATTTGACTTTCACGTAATGACGTGACAAAGACCAGGTTCAGGGAAGGAAACACACAAGGGGCTTTCTGAAGTGTTGGAGCATAGTAGTGATGTTTGTTTTATGAGACAGGAAGGTATAGTTCCCTGACATGTACGGAGATCTTCATATTGTTCTCAAATAGTACATATTATGTTTCTTGTCAGTACTCTCAAAATAGGTGGTAAAATTTGTTGTGGAGTTATTGTAATATTACCACAGATTAGTGGTGGTATCAGAGAAAGGTTTTATTATCATTGTCATTGTATAATGTTATTGTATAAACTCCGTTTCATATACATCATATCATTGTCGTTGAAGCGTGTGAAAATACTGTACTGTTTTGTATAGTTTTTGGAAATTAATGATGCTAACGATGCTTATTGTATGGGTATTGGGAAAAATTTTGTATGATGATTAGGCGCATCATCATAGTACATGAATTATGTATAATTACTTAGTTCTTATTTTTTTGTGTGTGTATTTATGAATTATTGTATGTTGTTATGGTGATATATGCTCTGCAGGTTAGGATACGTGCTTGTATTCAGTGATAGGAGTAGTCTAATAGGGATAGGGGAAGGAAATTGAGTTGGCCTTGTCAAGTGATATGTGACAAGTGATATGTGTTATAGTCTTGATGGAATACCCATCATTTAGATGGTTATTCCTTTATATGTTGGATAATAACTTACAACTTGAGTGGTATCAGATAAGACTTCGAATAATTATTATGTAATGTTACAGTAAAGCACAGTTTTAACATAATTAAGATGGCAGTCTTAATGCCTATGGCCTCTTAGGTTAGAGGTATTCAGTAATATTTATGCATATATGTTTATGTAGAGGTATTTTAGTTCACAAATTATTGGATATGATGGCCTGTGGTCGTGTTGTATTTGTATAAGAAACAGGGTTTATATTTTATCTGTATGATGTTAGTTTTAGTGGTTATGTTCAGAAACCACAAGTGGGTGGTCTCAGGCTAATTTTCTTTTGTATCATTGTCACTATAATGTTAATATTTTTGTATAGTATTTGCAATTTATTGTTAATGTACCTGTATGTGTTTATAAATAAAATATAAAAAAATCTTGTCCCCCAGGATGCCATCTGCCCACACAGTCACTTAACCCCAGGTACCTATTTACTGCTAGGTGAACAGGGACTAGCAGGTGTAAGGAAACATGCCTAACATTTCATCCATGTCGGGGATCGGAACCACGGACACTCAGTGTGTGGCAGAACATTGCCAACCAAGCCCCCATAAAATGTGTGTGCCCTCAAGAATACTAAAAAAAAAAAAAATGAGTATGTTATGTACCAAAGCACAGTACTTTTTCTTAGGCTTAAACGCTTTGGTCAGAACTAGGGAAAATTTTTGGATTAATTTTGGTATATGAAGGCTGCATGATTGTTCTGAAAAGAAAAATGGAAAAATTGCAAATACTGCTTGTCATGCGATATTTGCACTAATAACCTCATGCTGGTGTGACCGGGTGTGGACGTGTGAATGGCTCATTACTTCGTAATTTGTTCATGATTGTGATCATGTATAGACGTGTAGATGGTTCATTACCTTTGTAACGGTCCCCGATTGTGAAATCTACCTGGACTTCATTACCTTTGTGACTTGTTCCCCGCTATCAAAAGTTTGGGGGGCCAGTCCCCCCGGATCCTTTTGTACCCCGTAACCCTTTTTGCTACCCCCACAGGATGGGTATGGGGTATATAATAAAAATTTTAAACTAACTAGGTGGAAAGGGGAGTGAGGCCCGCCCAACGTTTCCCTCGTCCGGGGACTGAACTCTGATCCTTCAATGTGTTTACCCAGAGAAAATTCCGGGGTCAACGCCCCCCCGGCCCGGTTTTGTGACCAGGCCTCATGGGGGATCAGGGCCTGATCAACCAGGCTGCTACTGCTGGCCGCACGCAGTCCAACGTAAGAACCACAGCCTGGATGGTCAGGTACCGACTTTTGGTCCCTGTTCAGTGCCTGCTTGAAGACAGAGCTGAGGCCTCTACCAACTGAGCAACCAATTTAAAAAGTAAAACATATGCAATAATAGATACCTAGGTGTTGCACATGTGTCTTACGGCAGTAGTGTGAGGACATCAATTGTTCAACACACCTCCAGAGAATCTCCTGAGTCAGGAATGGCTAAAATGGAGCAGAGTTTTGAGAGTTAAAGCCTCATACCACGAGAACACCAGCCCTGACACTAACTGAACCCAAGACGTGATGTACCCAGTCCATCAGGTTGAGCTGACTGCTACATCAATGGAAATAAGTCACTCTATCTGACCTTTTTGAGTTATCCTAGGTTCTCTACACATATGCTGCTATGTTTGATAATCTATGTAACTGTATCTGTGTATACCTGAATAAACTTACACTTATGCTGAAGAAGACTCGCCATGTCCTTGTCATAGGGCTGCCCTTCCATGGGGCTCCACTGACACGAATGCTAGTAAGTTTATTTAGGCACAGGTACACATAAGAATAATTATCATACATAGTGTAAATTACCTAGGATAACCCCAAAAGTCATATAAAGTGACTTTATTTCCATTGGGGTCCTTGTCATTTGGTTAACACTCCTTCGGAAGTCACTGTCAGGTCACCACATGAAGACTCGGGCCAGGACCCGTCCTGGCATACCTACCTGTACATGAACCTGGGTATACACTACAGTGTCAGTGGTAAGATCGCGCCTCTTACCACTGGGGTCCGGGGTTCGAGACCGGACGACCAAAAAAAAAACCTGAACCTGGCACTAGTGACCCAAGCAGTCTATGAATTGTACTCACCTATGTGTGGTTGCAAGGGTCGATTCAACGCTCTTTGTCCCTGTACTCACCTAATTGTGGTTGCAGGGTCGAGTCACAGCTGCGCTTGAATCTGTGTCTGTTAAAACTGTATAAAAGTATAGTTCTATATGTAGTGCCGTAAAGGTGAATTTGACTAAAATATACTGTATAGGTTTCTCCCCACCATGTAAAGGTCGCCGGTGGTCTGGTGGCTTGAGCTCTCGCTTCACACACGGAGGGCCCGGGTTCGATTCCCGGCGGGTGGAAACATTCGCCGTGTTTCATTTCGACGTGTTTCCTTACACCTGTTGTCATGTTCACCTAGCAGCAAATAGGTACCTGGGTTGTTAGTCGACTGGTGTGGGTCGCATCCTGGGGGACAAGATTAAGGACCCCAATGGAAATAAGACAGACAGTCCTCGATGACGCACTGACTTTCTTGGGTTATCCTGGGTGGCTAACCCTCCGGGGTTAAAATCCGAAGAAATCTTATCTTATTTATGAGGGAACAACCATTGTAGTTCTAATTAAGCTTGCCCGAAATGCTCTGCATAATCATGGGTTTTCTGCATGCATTCAAGTGGCACAAATTTCTGTATAAACAATGATTATGTGGAAATATACTTTGACTTGTATGAACAGCTGTTCTGGTTATTGGTATCGGTGTCTGGCTCTTATTAACGATTTTTAATAAACTATTTTTATTGCTTGTTGTTACGTTATTAAAAGTTAAAGTATATATCTATATATGTATTGTTGTTGAGTTTTTTATCTTTTCTTATATTTCAATCAAAATGCATAGTATTTTAAGTTATTTCATCGATTATATAACCCGGCTTTAAACTTACATGTTGGTATGTGTATATGAATGTATATTTATTGTAATTCTTCTTGTTATCGTCAGTAGTATTAATGATAGTTCACGAATGGTAGGAGTATATAGTTGATTCTTTTATTTTTTTATGCAGTCTTTGTGTATGCATTTTATTGCACATGTGCTAAGTTTTATATGACTTATGTTTTTAGTTACCTATTGTAATCTGTTATGCGAGTCTAGAGAAACATTTGAGTTTGTCTCAGCGTTTTTGTCTTAATTTTGTATTTTCGGTTGTGTTTGGTAGTGAGTACTTTGTGCTAGTGTATTTTCTGTTGTGTATTGTTGGGGATTGGATTCAGGGCATTATATTTGTGTTGACTAATGTTATGTGAGTGGTTGATTTCTTGTAAATTCAATGTCAGTCTTATTTACCCAATAATCTTTCAAGTTGTTTTTCTTTTGCACATTTAACATGACCTCTGTTTGTGTGCAACGGTTTAAATAAACGGAACAATTTTGATAAAGCTAATTCATTAAAAAATGAAGATAGCAAAGACAGGTATTAGAATGCCTTTCTGTCAAAATTTCATGCGAGTGAAGCAAAATTATTTAGCGGAGGAATAAAAATATATATCTTAAAATTTTCATGGCTGGAGTAAGATGTGGCACCAGTGTGGGAGGTGATTTGGGGGGAGTATATATAGCGGGGCCCGCCATGTTGTATTTCTCCCCAGCACTGTCGGGCGTAAAGGTAGGTGCTCCTTTTTAAACCCTGTTTTCCCCTTCATATCTCATTTTATGGAACATAAATGGGTATTTTTTTTTTTTTTTTTTTTTTGGGGGGGGGGGGGGGGGGGAAAAGGGGGGCTACGGGGCCCCATGCTAGGCTGGTGTGTGGGAGGCTACGAGGCCCATGCTAGGCTGGTGTGTGGGGGCTGAGGCCCATGCTAGGCGGGGGTGTGGGGGCCCAAGGCCCATGCTAGGCTGGTGTGGGAGGCTACGAGGCCCATGCTAGGCTGGGGGGAGGTCGGGCCCTGCTGGCTGGTGGGGGAGGCTACGAGGCCCATGCTAGGCGGGTTTTGGGGGAGGCAGAGGCCCATGCTGGGGGGCTGGTGTGTGTGGAGGCTGAGGCCCATGTGGGGGTGGGAGGCTGAGGCCCATGTAGGCTGGGGGGGGGTGTGGGGGGGGGCTACGGGGCCCCATGCTAGGCTGGGGGGGGAGGCCCTTAAAGGCCCAGCAGGCGGGTTGGGGGCCCAGGGCCCATGCTAGGTGGGGTGGGGGCTAGGGGCCCCTGCTGGCTGGTGTGTGGGGGCCCGGGCCCATCAGGCTGGGTGTGGGAGGCACGAGGCCCATGCTGGCGGGTGGGGGGAGGCTAGAGGCCCATGCTAGGCGGGTGTGGGGGGGAGGCTAGGGGCCCCATGCTAGGTTTGGGTGTGGGGAGGCTACGAGGCCCATGGGCGGGTGTGGGGGAGGCAGAGGCCCATGCTAGGCTGGTGTGGGAGGCTAGAGGCCCATGCAGGGGTGGGGGGAGGCCGGGGCCCCATGCTAGGCTGGTGTGGGGAGGCTACGAGGCCCATGCTAGGCTGGTGTGGGGAGGCTACGAGGCCCATGCAGGCTGGTGTGTGGGAGGCTACAGGCCCAGCAGGCTGGTGTGGGGGGGCCGGGGGCCCCATGTAGGGGGTGGGGGAGGCTACGAGGCCCATGCTAGGCTGGTGTGGGGGGAGGTACAGGCCCATGCTAGGCTGGTGTGGGGGAGGCAGGGGCCCATGCAGGCTGGTGTGGGGGGAGGCTACGGGGCCCATGCAGGCTGGTGTGGGAGGCACGAGGCCCATGCTAGGCTGGTGTGTGGGGAGGCTAGGGAGGCCCATGCTAGGCTGGTGTGTGGGGAGGCTAGGGGCCCCATGCTAGGCTGGTGTGTGGGGAGGCGGGGCCCATGCTAGGCTGGTGTGTGGGAGGCTACGAGGCCCATGCTAGGCTGGTGTGTGGGAGGCTACGAGGCCCATGCTAGGCTGGTGGGGGGAGGCTAGAGGCCCATGCTAGGCTGGTGTGGAGGCTACGAGGCCATGCTAGGCTGGTGTGTGGAGGTACGAGGCCCATGCTAGGCGGGGTGTGTGTGGAGGCTACGAGGCCCATGCTAGGCTGGTGTGTGTGGAGGCTACGAGGCCCATGCTAGGCTGGTGTGTGGGTATGGGCCCATGCTGCTGGGTGTGTGTGGAGGCAGAGGCCCATGCTAGGCTGGTGTGTGGGAGGCTAGAGGCCCATGCTAGGCGGGTGTGGAGGCTACGAGGCCCATGCTAGGCTGGTGTGTGGAGGCTACAGGCCCATGCTGGGCTGGTGGTGAGGCTACAGGCCCATGCTAGCTGTGGGGTTGATGAGGCCCATGCGGGCCGGTGGGTCGACCCATGCTCAGGCTGGGTGTGTTTTGGGGAGGCTACGAGGCCCATGCTAGGCTTGTGTGGGAGGCCACGAGGCCCATGCTAGGCTGTGTGTGTGTGGAGGCCACGAGGCCCATGCTAGGCTGGTTGTGTGTGGGGGCCACGAGGCCCATCTAGGCTGGTGTGTGGAGGCCACGAGGCCCATGTTAGACGTGGTGTGGTGTGGGGGGAGCCACGAGGCCCATGCAGTGGGCCCTAGGCAGGTCCTTCACATACCCAACCCAAAACCAATAAACGTTCCCCCAAGCAAAAGTTTTAATAATTGTATTTATCAGGGCAACCCCCACTAAACCAACCCCTCCCCCATTTACCCAACCTAAATTTGAAACTCCCAAGGTTATAGCTTCAAAACCCCTTCTAGGCAGACTGTTTCACTCCCCCCCCTATTTAAAACCCAAAATTTCCCATACCTTTTTCTGAATCTAAACCAGAAAGGCGGGAATTGGGGAGATATGATTGGGTTATAAAGGAAAACAGGAATAAATGGGAGTAAAAGCGTTAAAATATCTAGTATTGAAACCCCGGGGGTTTTTAATTGGTAAATTCAGATTCAGGAAGGATATGGGGAAACATTGATTTGGTAAAGAGTTGTCGATGAGTGGAAAAAAATTCCAGTACAGTTATAGAGGCTAAAAGTTGTGGTTTTAAAAAAGGCTAGATAAATATAGGGTAGGGGGGAGAGTTGGTCCGACTGTTGGCCAGGTCAGTGCCGTGCCCTTTCCCTTTAAAGAAGGTAACCTGACCTGGCGGGTCGGGCTTGGCTTGAGCCGGGGGAGTTTGGGACTTCCCCCCATGGGCCAGTGGGCCCTGCTGCAGTTTCCTTTTTTTCTTATGTTCTTAAACTTTCAATTTGAATCCATTATTGCGGGTTTTTTTTTTGAGAGATATCCTCAAGACCTTTTTATACCCCCTTTTTTAACCCCTCGTGCCACGGGCCCTGCTAGGTTAGTGTGTTAGTGATTTTCATATCCGCATCCGCTAAACAAAAACATAAGAACATAAGAAAGGGGGAACACTGCAGCAGGCCTGTTGGCCCATTTACAGGTCCTTAAATTCCATCCCACCAACAGAATATTTTTCAACCAATTTTCAATGCTCCCAAAAAAAAAGCTTTTTAATTTTTTTACTCATTGAACCCCAAAAT
>WNWK01035871.1:0-19512 GCA_009830355.1 Cherax destructor | reverse complement strand
TATATTCCTGGTAGCTACCATCATGGTAACTATCTTTATGGCAGCTGCTACTTTCAATTGGGTTTACTACTGTACATTTATCATTGTACAACTGCTGCTGTGGTACACTTGTTTACACTGCCATAACTCACGAAATACTTATAACATTATTGTAAACAAACCTGGGAACGGGTGGTATTTGAAGCCCTGGCGAGTGAGTGGTAAACTGCAGGTCAGTGTGTAAGTCACTGCCAGCTGGCTACAGTAACATGATCAATGAGTGGTAAACTCAGGTCAGTATGTAGTCACTGCCAGCTGGCTACAATAAATGGTCAGTGTAGTCACTGCCACTGGCTACAATAACATGATCAATGAGTGGTAAACTGCAGGTCATGTTAGTCACTGCCAGCTGGCACAATAACATGGTCATGTGTAAGTCACGCCAGCTGGCTACAATAACATGGTAGTTTGTAAGCACTGCCAGCTGGCTACAGATGATCAATGAGTGGTAAACTGCAGGTCAGTATGTAAGTCACTGCCAGCTGGCTACAATAACATGGTCAGTGTGTAAGTCACTGCCAGCTGGCTACAATAACATGATCAATGAGTGGTAAACTGCAGGTCAGTGTGTAAGTCACTGCCAGCTGGCTACAATAACATGGTCAGTGTGTAAGTCACTGCCAGCTGGCTACAGTAACATGATCAATGAGTGGTAAACTGCAGGTCAGTGTGTAAGTCACTGCCAGCTGGCTACAATAACATGGTCAGTGTGTAAGTCACTGCCAGCTGGCTACAATAACATGGTCAGTGTGTAAGTCACTGCCAGCTGGCTACAATAACATGGTCAGTGTGTAAGTCACTGCCACCTGGCTACAGTAACATGCATCCAACAAGGTATATTTATATACCATTGGAAGGTTAACATGGGCCACCACTGTGACCACATACGCAAGTTATTACAGATGAATCTCCCGTCAGCGTGGCCGTGACGAACTCTAGCTCGCGTTCCCTCAGAGCCGCTAACAGGGTGTCCCTTAGCTGGCTTGGCAGTGCACTCAGCTCACATTCTGAGGTCCATGATTCAATCCTCGGTACGGGTGGAAACAGGACGTGTTTCCTTAAGACATCTGCTGTGCATGTTTACCTAGCAGTAAGTAGGTACCTGGGTGTAAGTGGACTGGTGTGGGTCGCATCCTGGGTGTTAGTGGACTAATGTGGGTCACATCCTGGGTGTTAGTGGACTGGTGTGGGTCACATCCTGGATGTTAGTGGACTGGTGTGGGTGGAATCCTGGGTGTAAGTGGACTGGTGGGGGTGGAATCCTGGGTGTTAGTGGAATGGTGTTGGTCACATCCTGGGTTAGTTACCATTTTGTCCTAGGCACATGTCGATTAGACACTAGGCCGTTAGTGGAGTGGTGTGGGTCACATCCTGGGTGTTTGTGGACTGGTGTGGATCGCATCCTGGGTGTTAGTTAACTGGTGTGGGTCACATCCTGTTTGTTAGTGGACTAGTGTGGGTCATATCCTGTTAGTGGACTGGTGTGGATCACATCCTGGGTGTTAGTGGACTGGTGTGGGTGGCATCCTGGGTGTTAGTAGTCTGGTGTGGGTGGCATCCTGGGTGTTAGTGGAATGCTGTGGGTCTCATCCGGGGTGTTAGTGGAATGGTGTGGGTCACATTATGGGTGCTAGTGGACTAGTATGGGTCGCATCCTGGGTGTTAGTGAACTGGTGTGGGTCTCATCCGGGGTGTTAGTGGAATGTTGTGGGTCACATACTGGGTGCTAATGGACTGGTGTTGGTCGCATCCTGGGTGTTAGTGGACTATTGTGGGTCATATCCTGTTAGTGGACTGGTGTGGGTCACATCCTGTTAGTGGACTGGTGTGGATCACATCCTGGGTGTTAGTGGACTGGTGTGGGTGGCATCCTGGGTGTTAGTGGAATGGTGTGGGTCACATTATGGGTGCTAGTGGACTAGTATGGGTCGCATCCTGGGTGTTAGTGAACTGGTGTGGGTCTCATCCGGGGTGTTAGTGGAATGTTGTGGGTCACATACTGGGTGCTAATGGACTGGTGTGGGTCGCATCCTGGGTGTTAGTGGAGTGGTGTGGGTCACATCCTGGATGTTAGTGGAGTGGTGTGGGTCACATCCTGGGTGTTAGTGGAGTGGTGTGGGTGGCATCCTGGTGTTAGTGGAGTGGTGTGGGTCACATCCTGGGTGTTAGTGGATTGGTGTGGGTGGCATCCTGGGTGTCAGTGGAGTGGTGTGGGTCACATCCTGAGTATTAGTGGACTGGTGTGGGTGGCATCATGGGTGTTAGTGGAGTGGTGTGGGTCACATCCTGGGTGTTAGTGGAGTAGTGTGGGTGGCATCCTGGGTGTTAGTGGAGTGGTGTGGGTCACATCCTGGGTGTTAGTGGACTGGTATGGGTGGCATTGTGGGTGTTAGTGGAGTGGTGTGGGTCACATCCTGGGTGTTAGTGGACTGGTATGGGTCACGTCCTGGGTGTTAGTGGGTAGGTGGTGGCATCCTGGGTTTAGTGGGGTGTGTCACTCCTGGGTGTTAGTGGAGTAGTGTGGGTGGCATCCTGGGTGTTAGTGGAGTGGTGTGGGTCACATCCTGGGTGTTAGTGGAGTAGTGTGGGTGGCATCCTGGGTGTTAGTGGAGTGGTGTGGGTCACATACTGGGTGTTAGTGGAGTGGTGTGGGTCACATCCTGGGTGTTAGTGAACTGGTGTGGGTCACGTCATGGGTGTTAGTGGACTGGTATGGGTGGCATCGTGCGTGTTAGTGGACTGGTGTGGGTCACGTCATGGGTGTTAGTGGACTGGTGTGGGTCACATCCTGGGTGTTAACATAAGAACATAAGAAAGGAGGAACACTGCAGCAGGCCTGTTGGCCAATACTAGGCAGGTCCTTCACATTCCATCCCACTTACAGAATATTTGCAAATATTCAATGCTACCTAAGAAATAAGCTTTGGTAATTCTATTTACTCATGTGCAATTCCCACTCAAATCCAACCCCTCTCACTCATGAATTTACCCAACCTAAATTTGAAACTACCCAAGGTCCTTGCTTCAATAACCCTACTAGGCAGACTGTTCCACTCATCAACGACCCTATTTCCAAACCAATACTTTCCTATATCCTTTCTAAATCTAAACTTATCTAATTTGAATCCATTATTGCAGGTTCTCTCTTGGAGAGATATCCTCAAGACCTTATTTATATCCCCTTTGTTAATATCCATTTTCCACTTGTATACCTCGATCATGTCTCCCCTCATTCTTCGTCTTACAAGTGAATGTAATTTTGGGGTCTTCAATATTTCTTCATACGGAAGATTTCTAATGCTATGTATTAATTTAGTCATTCTACGCTGAATGTTTTCTAACGAATTAATATCCATTATATAATATGGAGACCAGAACTGAGCTGCGTAATCTAGGTGAGGCCTTACTAACGATGTATAAAGCTGTAATATATCCTCTGGACTTCTGTTGCTTACACTTCTTGATATAAATCCCAGTAATCTGTTTGCCTTATTACGTACGCTTAGGCATTGCTGTCTTAGTTTAAGGTTGCTGCTTACCATAACCCCCAAATCCTTTTCGCAATCTGTATGGCTAAGTTCTACTTTATTTAACTTATAAGTGCTTGGGTTATGGACACTTCCAAGCTTCAGAACCTTGCATTTATCTACATTGAACTGCATCTGCCACTTTTCTGACCAGGAATTGAGTCTAAATCCTCCTGAAGTTCCCTGACATCTACGTTTGAATCATTTATCCTACCTATCTTCGTGTCATCGGCGAATTTGCTCATATCACTGGTAATTCCCTCATCAAGGTCATTGATATATATTATAAACAACAACGGGCCTAAGACTGTGGAACACCACTTGTTACAGATCCCCACTCAGATTTAACCCCATTTATGCACACTCTCTGCTTCCTATTGATGAGCCATGACTCGATCCATGACAGCACTTTTCCACCAATGCCATGAGCTGTCACTTTCTTTAACAGTCTCTGGTGCAGTACTCTATCAAAAGCCTTACTAAAATCTAAATAGACAATATCGAATTCTTTGTCGTGATCAACAGCCTCAAAAGCTTTACTAAAGAAGGTTAATAAATTAGATAGGCAGGAACGGCCCCTCGTGAATCCATGCTGAGTATCATTAATCAAATTATTGTTATCTAGATGGCTTCTAATAATATCAGCTATAATTGACTCTAGTAATTTGCCTACAATTGAGGTCAGGCTTATTGGGCGGTAATTTGACGGTAGTGATTTGTCCCCTGCTTTAAAAATAGGAATTACATTAGCCATCTTCCACATATATCAGACACTACACCTGTTTGAAGAGATAAATTAAATATGTTAGATATTGATTCACAGAGTTCCATTTTGCATTCCTTAAGAACCCTTGCAAAAAGCTCATCAGGACCTGACGATTTATTTTGTTTCAGTCGGTCTACTTGTTTCATAACCATTTCGCTAGTGACTGTGATATTAAATAATTTATCTTCTTCAGGGACACTATAAAAATTAATTACTGGGATATTATTAGTGTCTTCATGTGTGAAAACCGAGAGAAAATAATTATTAAAAATAGAGCACATATCATTCTCCTTGTCAGTAAGATGCCCAGAGTTATTTGTAAGGGGACCTATCTTATCCCTAACTTTTGTTCTATAAACCTGGAATAAGCTTTTTGGGTTAGTTTTTGAATCCCTAGCAACTTTAATTTCATAGTCCCGTTTAGCTTTTCTTATACCCTTTTTAAGGTCCCTCTTGATGTCAGTATACTGATTTATAAGATGACCCTCACCTCTATTTATGCGCCTATAAATTCCTTTCTTCTGCCCTAAAAGATATTTGAGCCTATTATTCATCCATTTTGGGTCATTTCTACTTGATCTAATTTCTTTATACGGGATAAATGTTCTTTGGGCAGCCTGTATAGTGTTAAGAAAGCTGTCATATTGATAGCTCTCTTCCTTACCCCAGTCCACAGTTGATAAATGTTCTCTAAGCCCATTATAATCTGCTAAGCGAAAGTCTGGGACTGTTACTGAATTATCCCTACTACCATACATCCATTCAATACTGTAGGCAATTGACTTGTGGTCGCTTGAGCCAAGTTCCTCTGTAATTTCTAAATTATTAACAAGGGATTCCTTGTTTGCCAGAACCAAGTCAAGTAGGTTATTTCCCCTTGTAGGTTCTGTCACAAACTGCTTCAAAAAACAATCCTGAACTACTTCTAAAAAGTAGTTAGATTCTAAATTCCCTGTCAAGAAATTCCAATCAACCTGACTAAAGTTAAAGTCCCCTAGAATTACTACGTTATCGTGCCTTGTGGCCTTAACAATTTCCTCCCAGAGTAGTCTCCCTTGTTCCCTGTCTAAGTTTGAGGACGATATATCACGCCTAAAATTAATTTTTCACACCCCTCTGAAAATTCTATCCAGACAGACTCTGTATGTATTAGTTCAGACTTTATGCCTGTTTTTATGCAACAATTTAAATGATCACGGACATAGAGTGCCACCCACCCCTTCCCGATACTTCTGTCTACTTGGAACAATTTAAAACCCTGGATGTGACATTCAGCAGGCATGTCCCGATTTTTCATATTAAACCACGTATCAATTATTGCAAAAACATCAATATTACCCGCACTAGCAACTAATCTCAACTCGTCCATCTTATTTCTAGCACTATGACTATTAGTATAATATACATATAAAGACCCCCCTTTCTCTTTACCCTTCCTGCTCATTTCTGTTTTTCCACCATACCTATTACGGTCCTTGTCACCTAGTGCCACTGATTTTCCAATATCCACCTTATTCTGCCTATTACTAGTTCTCCTAGAATTCATAATATTACTACACTGGGACTTCACTGTTTTTCCCCCATAACCCATACCACTAACTTTTCCTAGTTTAAAGCCCTAACAGCTCCCTCCACTGCAGTTGCCAGTGCCCCAACTCCAGACCTAGATAAGTGAACCCCATCCATGGCATACATATCATTTCTGCCATAGAAGAGGTCCCATTTGTCAATGAATGTTACTGCATTTTCCTTACAGTATTTGTCCAGCCAGCAATTGACACCAATTGCCCTGGACAACCATTCATTTCCAACTCCTCTCCTTGGCAAAATACCTCATATGACAGGGTTCCCACCCTTCTTCCTAATTATGTCTATTGCTGACCTATACCTGCTAGTCAGGTCCTCACTCCTACATCTGCCAACATTGTTGCCTCCAGCACTGAGACAGATAATAGGATTGCTCCCATTACCTCTCATGATGTCGTCCAGACGGCTAACAATATCCTCCATCCCAGCCCCAGGAAAGCAAACCCTCTGTCTTCTACTTCTATCTTTCAAGCAGAAGGCTCTATCCATGTACCTAATCTGACTATCACCAACAAGAACAATGTTCTTACCTTCCTTGGTGTCGTTCGTCGTGATGTTCCCAGTAGTCGACTCACATTCATCGGGTAACACAAAGAATCGGTTAGATGTTTCCACAACAGTTTCCTGGATCTTCGTTGATTCTACCTCTCCATCTGTCCTCTTGAACCTTAACTTTGTCCCATGCGTTCCAGCCACTGTCCAGGTTCCTTTCTTGGCTTGAGAATTCTCAAAAGGAGGATTCTACGAATTCTCTTGTTTTCCTCAGTCAGACGCTGTATCTCAAGCTTAGCTACCCTCAGTTCTTCCTTCAGCTGCTGGTAGAGTAGCTCAAGAGAGGACATCTTGTTCAGATTCACAGAGAGCATACTGGTGTGGGTCACATCCTGGGTGTTAGTGGACTGGTGTGGGTGGCATCCTGGGTGTTTGTGGAGTAGTGTGGGTGGCATCTTGGGTTTTAGTGGAGTGGTGTTGGTCACATCCTGTGTGGAGAAAATTCTCCAAGAGAGGGGGGTGTATCAACCTTTTCTGCCCTTTTCAAGGGCCAGCCCTTTCCGCCCTTAGAAAGGGCCAGACGGCGTGTCTGGCTTCGACAACAAACTTAACTGGTAACAGATGTATGGACCCAACCACAGTACGTCACGTCTGTCTGACCATTGTGGCAACGAGTATATATGAATTGATAGACATTTGATATAAATGGGACTCTTTGCCATAGCAGGAAAGCTAAAGAAAACTGTTGTATCAGTTTCTACACTTGATATTATAATCATGTGCTTCAGTGATCGAAATATTTAGAGAACACAAGCATTTGAATTGCAATTTGTTGAAGTGTTTTGCAAGTGTTCCTCCTTTCTTATGTTCTTATAGACTGAGGGCCCTGAATCTGCACTCTCCAGAAAGGCGTAGAATTAGGGGAAATATGATTGAGGTATATAAATGGAAAACAGGAATTAATAAAGGGGATATAAATAGCGTGCTAAAAATATCTAGCATTGACAGGACACACAGCAATGGTTTTAAGTTGGAAAAATTCAGATTCAGGAAGGATATAGGAAAGCACTGGTTTGGTAACAGAGTTGTGGATTAGTGGAACCAACTCCCGAGTACCGTCATAGAAGCTAAGACGTGTAGTTTTAAAAATAAGTTGAATAAATAAATGAATGGGTGTGGGTGGGTGTGAGTTGGACCTGACTAGCTTGTACTACTAGGTCAGATGCCATGCTCCTCCCTTAAGTGAATGTGACTGACCTGGCTAGGTCAAGGCATTGGCTTAAGTCGGTGGGAGAATTGGACCTGCCTCGCATGGGCCAGTAGGCCTGCTGCAATGTTCCTTCTTTCTTTATGTAAGAACATAAGAAAGGAGGAACACTGCAGCAGGCCTGTTGGCCCATACTAGGCAGGTCCTTCACATTCCATCCCACTAACAGAATATTTGTTCAACCCAATCTTCAATGATACCCAAGAAATAAGCTTTGATAATTCCAACTCAAATTAAACCCCTCTCACTCATGAATTTATCCAACCTAAATTTGAAACTACCCAAGGTCCTTGCTTCAATAACCCTACTAGGCAGACTGTTCCACTCATCAACTACCCTATTTCCAAACCAATACTGTCCTATATCCTTTCTAAATCTAAACTTATCTGATTTGAATCCGTTATTGTGGGTTCTCTCTTGGTGAGATATTCTCAAGACCTTATTTATATCCCCTTTGTTAATACCCATTTTCCACTTGTATACCTCGATCATGTCTTCCCTCATTCTTCATCTTACAAGTGAATGTAATTTTAGGGTCTTCAATCTTTCTTCATACGGAAGATTTCTAATGTTATGTATTAATTTAGTCATTCTAAATTGAATGTTTTCTAACGAATTAATATCCATTTTGTAATATGGAGACCAGAATTGAGGTGCGTAATCTAGGTGAGGCCTTACTGACGATGTATAAAGCTGTAATATAACCTCTGGACTTCTGTTGCTTACACTTCTTGATATAAATCCCAGTAATCTGTTTGCCTTATTACGTACGCTTAGGCATTGCTGTCTTGGTTTAAGGTTGCTGCTTACCATAACCCCCAAATCCTTTTCGCAATCTGTATGGCTAAGTTCTACGTTATTTAACTTATAAGTGCTTGTGTTATGGACACTCCCGAGCTTCAGAACCTTGCATTTATCTACATTGAACTGCATCTGCCACTTTTCTGACCAGGAATTGAGTTTGTCTAAATCCTCCTGAAGTTCCCTGGCATCTACGTTAGAATCAATTGTCCTACCTATCTTCGTGTCATCGGCGAATTTGCTCATATCACTAGTAATTCCCTCATCAAGGTCATTGATATATATTATAAACAACAACGGGCCTAAGACTGATCCCTGTGGAACACCACTTGTTACAGATCCCCACTCGGATTTAACCCCATTTATGCACACTCTCTGCTTCCTATTGATGAGCCATGACTCGATCCATGACAGCACTTTTCCCCCAATGCCATGAGCTGCCACTTTCTTTAACAGTCTCTGGTGTTGTACTCTATCAAAAGCCTTACTAAAATCTAAATAAACAATATCGAATTCTTTATCATGATCAACAGCCTCAAAAGCTTTACTAAAGAAGGTTAATAAATTAGATAGGCAGGAATGGCCCCTCATGAATCCATGCTGAGTATCATTAATCAAATTATGGTTATCTAAATGGCTTCTTATAATATCAGCTATAATTGACTCTAGTAATTTGCCTACAATTGAGGTCAGGCTTATTGGGCGGTAATTTGATGGTAGTGACTTGTCCCCTGCTTTAAAAATAGGAATTACATTAGCCATCTTCCACATATCAGATACTACACCTGTTTGAAGAGATAAATTAAAAATGTTAGATATTAGTTCACAGAGTTCCATTTTGTATTCCTTAAGAACCCTTGCAAAAAGCTCATCAGGACCCGGCGATTTATTTTGTTTCAGACGGTCTAGTTGTTTCATAACCATTTCGCTAGTGACTGTGATATTGCATAATTTATCTTCTTCAGGGACACTATAAAAATTAATTACTGGGATATTATTAGTGTCTTCCTGTGTGAAAACCGGGAGAAAATAATTAATAAAAATAGAGCACATATCATTCTCCTTGTCAGTAAGATGCCCAGAGTTATTTGTAAGGGGACCTAACTTATCCCTAACTTTTGTTCTATAAACCTGGAAAAAACTTTTTGGGTTAGTTTTTTAATCCCTAGCAACTTTAATTTCATAGTCCCGTTTAGCTTTTCTTATACCCTTTTTAATGTCCCTCTTAATGTCAGTATACTGATTTATAAGATGACCCTCACCTCTATTTATACGCCTATAAATTCCTTTCTTCTGCCCTAAAAGATATTTGAGACTATTATTCATCCATTTTGGGTCATTTCTACTTGATCTAATTTCTTTATACGGAATAAATGTTCTTTGGGCAGCCTGTATAGTGTTAAGAAAGCTGTCATATTGATAGCTCTCTTCGTTACCCCAGTCAACAGTTGATAAGTGTTCTCTAAGCCCATTATAATCTGCTAAGCGAAAGTCTGGGACTGTTACTGAATTATCCCAACTATCATACATCCATTCAATGCTAAAGATAATTGACTTGTGGTCGCTTGTGCAGAGTTCCTCTGTAATTTCTAAATTATTAACAAGGGATTCCTTGTTTGCCATAACCAAGTCAAGTAGGTTATTTCCCCTGTAGGTTCTGTCACAAACTGCTTCAAAAAACAATCCTGAACTACTTCTAAAAAGTCGTTACATTCTAAATTCCCTGTCAAGAAATTCCAATCAATCTGACTAAAGTTAAAGTCCCCTAGAATTACTACGTTATCGTGCCTTGTGGCCTTAACAATTTCCTCCCAGAGTAGTCTCCCTTGTTCCCTATCTAAGTTTGGAGGACGATATATCACGCCTAAAATAAATTTTTCACACCCCTCTGAAAATTCTATCCAGACAGACTCTGTATGTATTATTTCAGACTTTATGCCCGTTTTTATGCAACAATTTAAATGATCACAGACATAGAGTGCCACCCCACCCCCATTCCCGATACTTCTGTCTACTTGGAACAATTTAAAACCCTGCATGTAACATTCAGCAGGCATGTCCCGATTTTTCATATTAAACCACGTCTCAGTTATTGCAAAAACATCAATATTACCCGCACTAGCAACTAATCTCAACTCGTCCATCTTATTCCTAGCACTATGACAATTGGTGTAATAAACATTTAAAGACCCTCCTTTCTCTTTTCCCTTCCTGCTCATTTCTGTTTTTCCACTATACCTATTACTGTCCTTGTCATCTAGTGCCACTGGCTTTCCAGTATCCACCTTATTCTGCCTATTACTAGTTCTCCTAGAACTTATAATATTACTACACTGGGACTTTACTGTTTTCCCCCAAAACCCATACCACTAACTATTTCTAGTTTAAAGCCCTAACAGCTCCCTCCACTGCAGTTGCCAGTGCCCCCACAACAGACCTGGATAAGTGAACCCCATCCCTGGCATACATATCATTTCTGCCATAGAAGAGGTCCCAGTTGTCAATGAATGTTACTGCATTTTCCTTACAGTATTTGTCCAGCTAGCAATTGACACAATTGCCTGGACAGCCATTCTTTTCAACTCCTCTCTTGCAAAATACCACATATGACAGGGTTCCCACCCTTCTTCCTAATTATGTCTATTGCTGATCTAAACCTGCTAGTCAGGTTCTCACTCCTACGTCTGCCAACATCGTTGCCTCCAGCACTGAGACAGATAATAGGATTGCTCCCATTACCTCTCATGATGTCGTCCAGACGGCTAACAATATCATCCATCCCAGCCCCAGGAAAGCAAACCCTCTGTCTTCTACTCCTATCCTTCAAACAGAAGGCCCTTTCCATGTACCTAACCTGACTGTCCCCAACAACAACAATGTTTTACCTTCCTTGGTGTCGTTCGTCGTGACGCTCCCAGAAGTCGACTCACATTCATCGGGTAGCACGGAGAATGGGTTCGATGTTTCCACAACATTGTCCTGGGTCTTCGTTGTTTCTACCTCTCCACCCGTCCTCTAGATCCTTAACTTTGTCCCATGCATTCCAGCCACTGTCCAGGTTCCTTTCTTGACTTGAGGATTCACAACAGGAGGATTACTACGAATCCTCTTGTTTTCCTCAGTCAGTCGCTGTATCTCAAGCTTAGCTACCCTCAGTTCTTCCTTTAGCTGCTGGTAGAGTAGCTCAAGAGAGGACATCTTCTTCAGATTCACAGAGAGCACACAAGACACGTCTTCACTGAGTTAAGTCAGGTCCACCAGGTTCTTAGGTATACAGTTTCCTTCTATATTAACATTACAGTGTACAGTCTCTTTCCATATTAACATTTCAGTGTACAGTCTCCTTCTATATTAACATTACAGTGTACAGGCTCATTCTATATTAACATTACAGTATACAGTATCTTTCTATATTAATATTACAGTGTAACTGCTCCTTCTATATTCACATTACAGTGAACAGTCTCATTCTATATTAACTTTACACTGTACAGTATCTTTCTAAATTAACATTACAGTGTACAAGCTCCTTCTATATTAACATTACAGTGTACAGTCTCCTTCTATATTAACATTACAGTGTATAGTCTCCTTCTATATTAACATTACAGTGTACAGTATCTTTCTAAATTAACATTACAGTGTACAGGCTCCTTCTATATTCATATTACAATGTACAGTCTCTTTCTATATTAACATTACAGTGTACAGTCTCTTTCTATATTAACATTACAGTGTACAGTCTCTTTCTATATTAACATTACAGTGAACAGTCTCCTTCTATATTAACATTACAATGTACAGTCTTTGTAAATTAACATTAGACTGTACAGCTCCTTCTATATTAAATTACAGGGTACAGTCTATTTCATTTAACATTACAGTATACAGGCTCTCCCATATTAAATTACAGTGTACAGTCTCCTTTCAATTTAACATTATGTATACAGTCTCCTATATTAACATTCAGTGTACAGTCTCTTTCTTGTGCAATATTAATATTGCAGTGTACAGTCTCCTATATTAACATTACAGTGTACAGTCTCTTTTAATAACATTACAGTGTACAGTCTCCTTCTATATTACATTACAGTGTACAGCCCTTTTATATTAAATTACAGTGTACAGTCTTTTCCATTTAGCATTAGGCAGTACAAAATTAAATGTCAGGCTCCTTCTATATTACATTACAGTGTACAGTCTCTTTCTATAATTGTCATTACAATGTACAGTCTCCTTCTGTATTAACATTACAGTGTACAGTCTCTTTCTTGATTAACATTACTGTGAACAGTCTCCTTCTATATTAACAATACAATGTACAATCTCTGTAAATTAACATTACACTGTACAGTCTCCTTTTATATTAACATTACAGTGTACAGTCTCCTTCTATATTAACATTACAGTGTACAGGCTCCTTCTATATTATAATTACAGTCATACCTCGGTTAACGATATTAATCCGTCAGAGAGGGCATATCTTTAACCGAATCAATCGTTAACCGAATCAATTTTCCCCATAAGAAATAATGGAAATAAAATTAATCCGTCCAAGACTTCCAAAAGTAGTAAAATAAAATATTTTTTAGAACTTTTTGACATTAAATAATACACAATTTAATGAACATTAAATAAATACACATGTAAATATAATACAATAACATGTCACTTACATTTATTGAAGAGTTGTTGATGTGTGGAGGACGGGAGGAGGGGAGAAGGTGGAGTAGTATGCTAGTGTTTGGAAGGGAATCCTTCCATTAACACTGCAGGTACCAAGTTCTTTTCTGGGGTTACTTCCCTTTTTCTTTTAATGCCACTAGGACCAGCTTGAGAGTCACTGGACCTCTCTCTAACAATAAATCTGTCCAGGGAGCTCTGTGTCTGGTGATTCTTTAACACATCCCTGAAATGACACACCACTGTGTCATTGTACAGGTTGCCAGCACGGCCTGCAACAGCATGGTTAGGGTGATATTCATCCATAAAGCCTTGCACATCACTCCATTTGGCACAGATCTCCCTAATCCTTGAAGAAGGCACCTTCTTCCATCTTGGTTCCACCTCCTCCTCCTCTGAACCATTGTCCTGACCTGTGGTCTCTTGTTGCAGTTGCTGTCGAAGCTCTTGCAGATCTTCAGTGGTTAGCTCTTCCTTGTGCTCCTCCACCAACTGTTCCACATCCTCACCACTCACCTCCAACCCCATAGACTTGCCCAGTTCCACAATTTCTTCCACAACAGGCTCAGGCTCAGGCTCATGCTCAGGGTTCTGAGGCTCATCCCCAAAACCTTCAAAATCCCTCTCTAGGACACAGTCTGGCCACAATTTTCTCCAGGCAGAGTTCAAAGTCCTGGTAGTCACTCCCTCCCAAGCCTTACCTATAAGGTTTACACAATGCAGGATATGGAAATGGTTTTTCCAAAAGTCTCTTAGGGTCATATTCATGTCTGTGGTCACATCAAATCACTTTTGAAACATTGCTTTGGTGTAGAGTTTTTTAAAGTTTGAAATGACCTGCTGGTCCATGGGCTGGAGGAGAGGAGTGGTATTAGGGGGCAAGAACTTCACTTTGATGAATTTAAACTCCTCCACAATTTTCTCTACCAAGTTTGGAGGATGACAAGGAGCATTGTCCATTGTAAGGAGGCACTTAAGTGGCAAATTATTTTCCTGGAGATATTTCTTCACACTGGGGCCAAACACGCCATTGAACCACTCTAAGAAAATGTCCTTTGTGACCCATGCCTTTTTGTTAGACTTCCACATCACACACAAGTTAGACTTGGTGATACCGCATCTGCCAAACACTCGGAGATTTTCAAAAAGATACACCAGTAAAGGCTTCACTTTGCAATCACCACTGGCATTAGCACAAAGCATCAAAGTTAGCCTGTCTTTCATAGGCTTATGTCCTGGCTGTGCCTTTTCCTCTTGAGTAATGAAGGTCCTGTTGGGCATTTTCTTTCCAAAACAGGCCTGTTTCATCTCAATTAAACACTTTTTGGGGGAGGAATTGTTCAGCCTCTATGTACTCCTGGAATTCAGGCACATATTTTTCAGCCACACTTTTGTCAGAACTGGCTGCCTCACCATGCTTCTCAACACTATGTATGCCACTTCGATTCTTAAATTTTTGAAACCAGCCTCTGCTGGCTTTAAATTCGCTCACTTCAGCACTCGTTGCAGGCATTTTCTTAACGAGATCATCATGCAAATGCCTTGCTTTTTCACATATTGCCTCCGAAACACTATCTGCTGCTAACTGTTTCTCGTTGAGCTACACCAACAACAAACTTTCCACATCTTTCAGCACTTGTGATCTCTATTTTGTGATCACAAATGAACCTTTCGCAACAACAGCTTCCTTGATTTTACGTGTATTTTCCTTGGCCACAATGGTAGCGATGGTAGAATAGGCTTTACCATACAGCCTGGCCAGCTCAGTGATACGCACTCCACTTTCATATTTTTCTATTATCTCCTTCTTCAGTTCTATTGTATTTCTGAGCCTCTTTGCCACAGGCTTACCACTAGGAGCTTTCTTTGACCCATGGTAGCTTATTTAGCAGTTGCAAGCACAAAAACAGTGGAATAATGATAATATACTGGTATGAATGTGTGGGTGGAGTGGGTGGGTGGTCGCTCTCGCTTGTAAACAATAGCACACTGACGCTCCCTGGAGTGCGCGCTCAGCTGGGCGCCACGCGGACGCGTCCGGTACGAATGTCGTTAACCGAAGCAAACATCGTTAACCGTAGTCATTTTTTTACGTCAAAAATATCGTTAACTGAATTTATCGCTATCCGACAACATCGTTAACCGAGGTATGACTGTACAGTGTACAGTCTATTTCCATTTTAACATTACGGTGTACAGTCTCTTATATTAACATTACAGTGTACAGTCTCATTCAATATTAACATTGCAGTGTACAGTCTCCTATACTAACATTACAGTGTACAGTCTCTTTAATAACATTACAGTGTACAGTCTCTTTCTATATTAATATAACAGTGTACAGTCTCCTTTTATATTAAAATTACAGTGTACAGATTCCTTCTATATTAACATTACAGTGTACAGTCTCCTTCTATATTAATATTATTGTGTAGTCTCTTTCAATATTAATATTACAGTGTACAGTCTCCTTCTATATTAATAGTATAGTGTAGTCTCTTTCTAGATTAACATTACAGAGTACAGTCTCCTTCTATATTAACATTACAATGTACAGTCTCTTTTAATATTAACATTTCTGTGTACTGTCTCCTTCTATATTAGCATTACAGTGTGCAGTCTCCTTCTATATTAATATTACAGTGTACGGTCTCCTTCTATATTAACATTACAGTATACAGGCTCCATCTATATTAATATTACAGTATACAGGCTCCTTCTATATTAACATTACAGTGTACAGGCTCCATCTATATTAATATTACAGTATACAGGCTCCTATATTTACATTACATTATACAGACTCCTTCTATATTATCATTACGGTATACAGGTTCCTTCTACATTAAGATTAAAGTGTATAGGCTCCTACTGTATTAACATTACAGTAAACAGGCAGCTACTGTATTAATATTACAGTGTACAGGTAGCAACAGAATTAACATTACAGTATACAGGTAGTTACAGTATTCACATTACAGTATACAGGTAGCTACAGTATTAACATTGCAGTATACAGGTAGCTACAGTATTAACATTACAGTATATAGGTAGCTACAGTATTAACATTACAGTATACAGGTAGCTACAGTATTAACATTGCAGTATACAAGTAGCTACAGTATTAACATTACAGTATACAGGTAGCTACAGTATTAACATTACAATATACTGGTAGCTACAGTATTAACATTACAGTAAACAGGCAGCTACTGTTTTAACATTACACTATACAGGTAGCAACAGTATTAACTTTACAGTATACAGGCAGCTACAATATTAACATAACAATATACAGAGAGCTACACTATTATCATTATAGTATACAGGTAGCAACAGTATTAACAATACAGAATACAGGTAGCTACTGTATTATCATTACAGTATACAGGTAGCTACTGTATTAACATTACAGTATACACGTCCTTTGAAGAGTTTGAGAGTATCTACTCTCTGAGTCCGGCCATGGGCCAGGCTCGTAGCTACAGTATTAGCACTACAGTATACAGGTAGCTACTGTATTATCATTACAGTATACAGATAGGTAATGTATTAATATTACAGTGTACAGGTAGCTACAGCATTAACATTACAGTATACAGGTAGCTTCTGTAATAATATTACAGTATACAAGTAGCTACAGTATTGACATTACAGCATACAGGTAGCTTCTGTATTAACATTACAGTATAAAGGTAGATACTGTATTAACATTACAGTATACAGGTAGCTACAGGATTAACATTACAGTATACAGGCAGCTACTGTATAACACAACAGTATACACGTAGCTACTGTATTAACATTACAGTAAACAGGCAACTTCAGTATTAACATTACAGTATACAGGTAGCTACAGGATTAACATTACATTATACAGGCAGCTACTGTATTAATGCAACAGTATACACGTAGCTACTGTATTAACATTACAGTATACAGGCAGCTACTGTATTAACATAACTGTATACAGGTAGCTACTGTATTAACATTACAGTATACAGGCAGCAGCAGTATTAACATTACAGAATACATGTAGCTACAGTATTAATATTACAGTATACATGTAGCTACAGCATTAACATTACAGTAAACAGGCAGCTATAGTATTAACATTACAGAATACAAGCAGCTACATTATTAACATTGCTGTATACAGGTAGCTACAGTATTAACATTACAGTATACAATGGTCCCTCGGTTTTCGCCGAAAATTTGTTCCAGAATGCTGTTCAAGTGCCATTACCGAACGAATTTACTTCCTAAGAAATAATGTCATGTAGGTTAGTCTATTTCAGACCCATAAAAATACACTTGCAACAGCACTTACGAAAATACACTTACATAAATGTTCGAGTTTGAAGATGCAGAAAACCGAGGACCACTGTACAGGTAGCTAACATATTAACATTACAGTATACAGGTAGCTAAAGTATTAACATTACAGTATACAGGTAGCTACAGTATTAACATTACAGTATACAAGTAGCTACAGTATTAACATTACAGTATAAAGGCAGCTACAATATTAACATTACAGTATACAGGCAGCTACAGTATTGACATTACAGTATACAGGTAGCTACAGTATTAACATTACAGTATACAGGTAGCTACAGTATTAACATTATGGTATACAGGTAGCTACAGTATTAACATTACAGTATTCAGGTAGCTACAGTATTAATATTACAGTATTCAGGTAGCTACAGTATTAACATTACAGTTTGCTACAGTAATAAATTTACAGTATACAATTAGCTACTGTATTAACATTACAGTATACAGGCAGCTACAGTATTAACATTACAGTATACAGGCAGCTACAGTATTAACATTACAGTGTACAGGAAGCTACAGAATTAACATTACAGTATAAAGTCAGCTTCAGTATTAACATTACAGTAAACAGGAAGCTACAGTATTAACATTACAGTATACAGGCAGCTTCAGTATTAACATTACAGTAAACAGGAAGCTACAGTATTAACATTACAGTATACAGGCAGCTTCAGTATTAATATTACAGTAAACAGGAAGCTACAGTATTAACATTACAGTACACAGGTAGCTACAGTATTACCATTACAGTATACATGTAGCAACAGTTTAAACATTACAGTATACAGGTAACTACATTAATAACATTACAGTATACATATAGCTACTGTATTAACATTACAGTATACAGGCAGCTACAGTATTAACATTACAGTGTACAGGTAGCTACAGTATTAACATTATACAGGCAGCTATGGTATTAACATTACAGTATACAGGCAGCTACAGTAATAACATTATAGTATACAGGTAGTTACAGTATTAACATTACAGTATACAGGTAGCTACAGTACTAACATTACAGTATATATGTAGCTACAGTATAACGTTACAGTATACAGGTATTACAGTATTAACATTACTGTATACAGTAGCTACAGTATTAACATTACAATATACAATTACTAGTAAATACAAGGGGTAAAGCTGAATTACGGAACATGACAAAAGTATTAAAGAGGGATATAGTGCTGAGTGGTTGGATTTATGTTTTATAATAAATAGGGAAGGATCAAGCAGTTGAGAGAAGTTAAGTTCCTTTATTAAAAGGGAAGGGGGTAAAAAGATTAAAAATTAGGTAAGGTTTACTGGTATAACATAAGATTAGGCAGGTTTTATTGAAAATTAGGTATAGAGTAGGATTAATGACAGGGTTTAGATGGTTGAGTTAGATCAAGTGTTTACAGTAAGCATATATGTAGATAATTAATAAAGTAGGATGTATTAAATTAGTATATGAGAAGGATATACATTAGATAAGGAATGTGGAAATTACATTAGTGTATGGAAAGGAGTAAGTACTAAGGTTAAAGTTTAGGGATATAGGCTCAGTTAGGGTGTAGTAGACGAATTATCGGTAAATAGTCTTAGCATTTGTAATTACAGGTGTTAATTAATTTATAGATGGGGTTGTAAAATAAATGCTAGGGTGTTGGGGAGAGGGTGGGATTAAATTATGGAATTAAATGCAAAATGGGAGTTGACACAGTTACATTTTGCTGATGATACTGTGCTTATGGGAGATTCTAAAGAAAAGTTGCAAGGTTAGTGGACGAGTTTGGGAGAGGTGTAAGGTAAAAGTTAAAAGTGAACATAGATAAGAGTAGGTGATGAGGGTATCAAACGATTTAAATAAAGAAAAATTGGATATCACATTGGAGAGAGGTTATGGAAAAGTAAATGTTTTCAGATATTTGGGAGTTGATTGTCAGCTGGATGGGTTTATGAAGATGGTTAACCATAGAATTGTTGAAGGAAAAAAGGTGAGTGGTGCATTGAGGTATCTGTGG